>VYZP01013896.1:41910-93404 GCA_013400635.1 Hypocryptadius cinnamomeus
TTAAGGTTAACACAAAAATGCAACCTTAGGGCAACCTCAGGAAAAAAGTCCTGGAGATAACACTGGAACCAGCAATATTCTGACCTCCTAGGAGAAACTGGGAAGGTTCCTGTTGAGGTTTTGTTTTTCAGAAAAGCCTTGAAAAAAAAACTTTCCACTGCATCATATCCTGGTCCACATTCCTTGCAGTAATCTTTTAGCTCAGATGTGTGGAGATGTCTTTGAAAGATGCAAAAGAGGTCGAGAGTCCCCTCAGCTAATTGTGCTGGCTGAGAAACAAAACTTGTGGGCTGGGGCAGGATTTGTGTCAGCCTGACCTTCTGTGAGACCAGCTACTCCTCTGAATAAAACCTTCTTGCTGCCTCTGCCAGAATCCTCCTGCCACTCAAGTATCATCTTGCTGTAACAAATTACTCCTAACCCAGGATTATGGCTCTTTCCAAATCCCTCCTAGAGAGCCGGGAAAGAAACGTTCCCTTCCCAGGATTCGGAACCCCTATCAATAACTGCCCTTTTTGCTTCTCTGATGGCACTAGGTCCTGGGCACAGCAAGACTGCTACACCCTTTTTCCTTCCAAATAAAAGCTGGATGTCTCAATTGTCCATCAGAAGAGGAAATGATGAAGGCTTGCCTTTGGACACCCATGGAAAAGACACCCCATCTGGCCAGAGGGAAAGATGACTCCTCGCTAAGTAGGAAGAATTATATTTAGGTGGAGGACTAAGTGAATCATTTGGGACGAAAGCAAATGAACAAATGAAGTATTCACTAAATCTGTGCTGTCACCTCTTGTTCCTGGGCAGCCACCTCGTGTATTTATTTTCTGGTTTCCTCCAGCACCACCAAAACAATGCAATATGCATTTAGGTATTTAAAAGAAGTATTTTTAAAAATATTCTTAGTTGAATCATCAGCCACACAATCTGTTCCTTAAGAACACATAAAATGTTGGTTTTTCTTAAAGGAGATGCAGAGAAAAAAAGATGTTAAAACACATATGGCCCAGAATTGACACCATTTTGCATTATTTTTCCCCAATTTAAAGGGCACCCCCAATGAAAATAAGCCAAATTAACACAAATTCCAAATAAATAATGGCATGACTTTAGAAAGGCACGCTGAGTTTTCAAGTACCTTTAGGTTATGCATTAAATGTAAGCAACTTTTCTTGAACTGGCATCATTTGCAGACTTAAGATGCACAAAATACACTACTAGAAGTTTTGAAGAAATGGGGGGCTTTTCGTTTATTCAGAGAGAAAAATTTTCCTCAGTCAAAAAAATACACTGCCATATCCACTCCCGGCGAAACAAAAATCAAACAGCAAAATGAACTAACACAAAATAATTCTTTCAGTTTTAAGAAATTGGGAACAAAAGGGAAAACTTTTTTTTTTTGAACATTGAAATCATGCATTGCTCCATGTATGTATAGGGGGAAAAAAACAAAAAAAAATTTTCTGCTGCACAGGGAAAAATGCAACATGCATGAGCCTGCATTCTTCTTCTCCAAGTGTGGGTGGAAAAGAAGAAGGAGAGGAAGAAAAAAAAAATCAGAATTTTTTTAAAAATCCATGTAGAAACAGTGGCTTGGAGGGGCCTCTGTCCCAGGGAGAAGGGCACCAGCAGCTCTGCAATAGTTCATGTCCTGCAGGGACTGTGCCCCATGTGCCAGATTCCTGTGGTTGTGGCAGGTTTGTGTTGGAGAGGTGAGGGTGGCTCTGCCGCGCGAACACCCAGCCCACGGCCGCGGGGAGCGCAGCCCGCAGACACCACACTCCCACATCTGCATCTGTCACACTTTCGTGCCACAGCCCCAAAGCTGAAACAAAGGAGTCACCAGAGCAGCCCTGAGCTGTATAAATCTGCAAATAGCTGAAAATGCTGCTCTTGTTGCTAAATATAGTGCAGGCATTTTGAACTGGCTGGCCCGCAAGGCAACTTTTGTATTTATTTATTTAAAGGACCACAGTTTGAAAACACTGAGTGTTTTTTAAGCCTGTTCATGTATGTATGTTTGCTCTCTCTCAATATTAATATGCAAAAAAAAAAAAAATTTAAAATAACTTAGCAGGTACTAGAAAAACAACTTCCATGTAAAGGAGTCAGAGAGCTGAGCAGAAAGATGTATTCAACTTTGCAGCCAGAGCAAAATCTCCTCCAAGGCTGGTAAATCAGACGTCCATACAGAATTAAACACAGAATAGCTTCAACCGTGCACCCTGATACAATTAGCTCTGCTCCCTGCAGGAGCTCTCCCCAGGATCATCACATTCCTGCCTGGATATGGGAAGGGAGGGATTCAGATGGCAGAGCTGCCCGGGAGAGGGGAAGAGAGGCAGAGCCTCTGGGCTAGGGAACGCCTGCAAAACCCCACACAAAACCCCACACGCCATGGCAAGAGGGATGCACAGCCACCCACCCTCTTGTGTCATCCCAAAGCCAGCACAGGGATGCCTTCTGCTGCTAAATCCCGGGAGCTGGGCACCAGCTCGCTCTGCCTTTGCAGGAGGCTGAGAGCCAGGGCTGCCTGTGCAGGAACAAAGAGCAGGATTCCCCAGGAAGGGCTCCGGGATGGCAGCCCAGCCCCAAACCACACAGGAGTCACTGCAACAGAGCACTCACCTATGGGATGCTCTGTGGGATGCTCTCTGAAAGCCAAGGGACAACCCTGGACCTGGGGCAGCTGCTCAGACACCAAGGGGACACGGTGAACCCCAGAGAAGCTCAGGACAAGGATGGGGGAACACACCAATCCCTCATGGGGATCTCTTCCACCAATCTTCTCTTGGATCACCAGTCTCTTCCATGGGGAGAGCCACAGCCAAACCGGCAGCATCTGAGGCTTCACACGCCTGTGCCAAGTGCCCTGTACCCACAAGTGCCAAATGAATATTTCAGGTTTTAGCCTTACCCTCAACTGATAAAAAACCCCCAGTAGCTATTCGAGGTTTGTTACAGTTGTACAGCTGTCTTAAGAAAAAAAGGAAAAAAAAAAAAAAGCTTTTTCTTAGCAGGGCAGGGGGTGGAAGGGGCTGCATCGACAGCTCCAGTAGCCAGAGGCACTTTGCAAGGAGGAAAGTAGAACTCACAATGTGGGCAGGCCTCGGGTTTCTGAGCCTCAGGGCACATCCAAGAGACACAGCGTATTTACTGAACAGCCAGGAAAGCAAAGGCTCCAGCCTTACAACACGTTATAATCTTATTGTGGACGCTTTTATTTTATAAGTATTTGAGGTTGAGGAGAGCAGGGTGGGGAGGGACACAAGAAGCCACTTCAGCTGCCTGGTGGGGTTGTGAGAGGCAGGTTTGTTTTTTAAAGATGAGGTAGGATGACTCCATATGTGGGTAATTATAAATGAAGCGACTAAGGATCAATGAGCTCCCTTTCATAGCAATCGCTTATTTATTTATTTTTAAAATCATGACACAGCATTTCTGTTCTATTTCCAAGTCAAATTTATCCTAGGTGGAATCAGAGGAAGAAAAACCAGGTTCCTAAACAGATTTTTTGAGAGCATTAATAGACTGGAGAGCATCTGCGCAGGACAGCAAGTTGAAGTCAGCGTTTCTGCATGCTGCACAGCCAACCCCATAACCTCAGGAGGGAACTTTCATCTCCACAGACCTGCACACAAAAGGTCATTGCAGTGCACCCTGCTCCCACTAAGGAGCTTACCTCTCACACGTAACATCAGGCTTATTAAGCAACGTGAGATGATACAATAGCTGCTAATCTACTGAAAATTATTATTCCTTTCCTCCTGCCCCCAAGCAACACGGGGATTTGCAACATGCTGGTCTGTAGGATGTTACCTGAAGGACAGAGGGAATTCAAACTGCCCTGCTCTCCCCATTCCCTTGGTGATATCTACCAGTGATTTACAGTGAGGCTGTCAGGGGTAGCGCAAGTATTGTAGAAAAATTCCTCTGACTTTGTATGGATTTAATCAGAATAAAAAGTTCCATTTATAAAGAAAAAGGAAAAAAAAAAAGAAGGAGAAATAATTATTTCTCCAGCAACCAGGAGAACATGGGGGGGAAAAGAAAAAAAAAAGGAGGAGCTCAATCATCCACCACCTCTTTCCATTGGTCCAAGAAAAAATTGGCAGCTCCTGTAAGACCTGCTTCAGGCTGTCATTCTGTGTAGCTGGATGTTTTGCCATCGCTTCTGAATGATAATTGGCTCAAAAATTAACACGCCTCAGTGTCCCTGTAGAAAGAGCCCTGTGGTCTCATCCAGTGGGGTCATTACCCGCCAGAGCATTCCACATTTCCTCGAGAGGGCACAAATGGCCTGAACTCCCACACACTTCAGTGCAGTTAATTCACTCAACAGGGCAAAGTATTCAGGTCAGGATTTTTCCAAGAAGCCATAAGGACCTGGGTGCCTGACTGGCTTTGCTCTTTGTGAATCCCATCCCTTGCACTGGTGAGTGATTTAAGACCCACACTGAAGCTCTGTTTAAGGGGTCAAAAATTTGTAAAAAATATGTGACTAATACTTTTTCATTTCAGAAATAAATTTAGAGAACTTTGAGCCATATCAGAAAGTGCTTTTATTCTTAAAGTAATTTTAAGCCTCCTCTCTCAGTTTATTAAGGCCTTTAACTCTTCTCCTCATCAGAGTCCATTATTTTGTTGCAGGATGAAGAAGAATACTCTTCTGTCTGGGGACTGACGGTACCCGTGGTGCATTTCTCTCATATAAATGTGTTTGAAAAAAAACAGAGTACTTTGG
This sequence comes from Hypocryptadius cinnamomeus, assembly GCA_013400635.1. NCBI lineage: Eukaryota > Metazoa > Chordata > Aves > Passeriformes > Zosteropidae > Hypocryptadius > Hypocryptadius cinnamomeus. Next base: position 46,652 of record VYZP01013896.1, read on the forward strand.
TTTTACTTTACTATGAAGTTAACACTCACATCAATCATTCCTCATACATACACACCAAAATACACAGCAGACAAACCCATACTCTATCAGTCCTGCATAGCAATGCTTTAAACTTATAATACATCATGGCAATTCATCCACAAGTGTTCAGAACCTCAGGGAAGTTACTGGAGTTTTCAGTGTTTTGTCCCTTAGAAACTCTGATTACAATATGATCACCACCAAGGCCAAACTATTTGTGACTCTATCTTGTGCTGTACCTCATACCCCAAGCCATGCAAAATCATACAAAATTCCCTATCTTATTATACTGCAAAAGGGAAAAGAAAAAAATCAAATCAACCTCCCCAGACACACAGAGAATAGAGAAGATGGCAATGGAAAAATGGATGGTGCAGTCATTTGCCCACACACATCAGGAGCATTACAAACAGAAGTGAATTTAAAAAAATCTGGGGAAGTCCATACTACCTACTGTATGCTTAGGCAGGGAATGGTTAGAAGTTTAATTTTTTTTTTTTATTATTGAAATAAGGAGGAAAGTTTACCAACAGACTTCAGCTAAATCATTTTGAAAACGGAGAAAACCCAGAAATGACAAAGCAAGGCAGCTGCAGGACAGGGCTGCAAGGGTGTGGAAGAGGCCACTGCCAGTGCTGGTACCAAGTAACAGCTCCCCAGCCAGCCAGCCCACTGCTTTCCCCATGCAGGAGGAATTAAAAAAAGGAAAAGGAAAAAAAAACCTTAACAAAATAAAATGCCAAGCCTGCCCTTCAGTAGGGCCTAGATTAATTGTGAATGCAAATGAAGCCCTTCTGCAGCACTAGGGTCCATTTCCAGGGAAATGTGTGCACCCGCCTCTGTTTACTCCAGCTCCAGCAATGCAGCACAACCTTCAGTCAAGCTATTAACTTGAACGTTGAACTTCACAGCACTGGCTGTCTTTCTCAGCCATTCTTTTGATGTTACCTCCAAAGCAAAAGATCAAAGACTTTGAGTGTGGTGAGGGGAAGTCCCAGGCTCTTAGCCTACCAGCCTGTGATATATGTTAAAATCCTGGCCAAAAGAGAGAGCGAAGGGAAAAAGAAAGGAAAAGCTAGCGAGGAAAGCGTTCTGGCAGAGCGGTGACACAAGGAAGCGGCGCAGCAAAATCCACATGCCACATCTGCCCGGGTTCATGACCCCAAAAAAGGGGCTTGTTTCTCTGCCCCCACGCTTTTTGGCAGTGCTGGGTTGCTCCCCAAAATCTGCAGCCCCCAACACCCCTCTGCCACGAAGCCGCACCTCGCGCGCTGCCCGAGACTTGTGCCAGCAGCACTCCCAGGCAGAGAAGCATCCCTGGCTGGTCCATGGTGCCAGCTCACGAGCTCAGCAGGACAGGGAGAGGCAACACAGGATCAGGGCTCTGCGAGACATTGAATTTCCACGTCCGCCACAGGCTCCCAGGCCATCCTGAATGAGTCACACCAAAATAAACCCTTCGCCTCAGCCTTCCTGCTTGTAAAACGCGGATAATATTGCCCTGCCAGGATAACAGCCTATTCTTCCTTGTGGGGCCCCAGCAGGCAGCAGTGCTAAAGGCCGTGCTGCTATCTGCAGGGTCCAAGTCCACACACCCCCTCACGTGTCACCACACCCCAGGTGGCAGGAGGAACCCACAGCCACAGGGACAGGCAGCTCCCCCATCCCAACAAAGGGACTGCGTGGCAGCAAGGCGGCGCCTGCCACAGCTCACCACCACCACCCTGGAGCAGAACTGAATGCCCCAGCACTGCAGGAAAACATCTAGAAAGTAGCCATTTCCCCCGTCTCTCAGCCTGTTTGTTTTTGTTGGGGGTTTAGGGGTTTTCTTATGGGGTTTTGTATCATTTTTATTTTAGCCACATGTTTAGAATAGGACAGAAAGGAGGTGACCTTTTTTTTTCCTTTTTACTTTTTTTAATTTTAAGATTCTGTCCAATTATCCAATTATTTTCCCCTTCCTGAGCCTTTTTCTGGGTTTATTTATATTCCCATAATACACAACAGCATTCCAGATTTAGATAGTGACACTTGGTTGACACAGTCAAAAGTGGATCCAGTGCAGCCTGTCTGCCAAACCAAGCCCCTCATCCATCAGCCGAAGTCCTTTTACCGCAGGGTCATGAAGGAATCACGGACTGTTTGTCATTCCTTTCTACCAATGTCCCTCCTAACTCTAGAAACCAAAACCCTCTTATGCTTGTCAGCTCCTCCTCTTCCCCACCCCCATGAATTCAGCTCTTGGCATTCACCAGCATAAAAAGCCATGGGATTCAAAACAGAAATTCTTCAAAACAGAATTCATGGCATTAAGCAGTAAGTAGGATATTCTGATTTTATTGTACTTTACTTACTCCTACTTAGCTCTAATCCTCACTCCCTAGACAGAGCTCGCTCTTGCTGTCAGTGAAGTCGATAGGAATTTGGCTATTGACTTCAATAGAAGTGGGATCAGTTCCTCACATCTGTTGCACAAGGCAAGCAATATGCACAGCAAAAAATAAAAATAGGTGGGGAGAGGAAAATAAAGTGGGAAAAAAAGGAGAGAAAAACCTCCACGCTGAATTGTGAAATGATAAATTAACACAAGTCAGGACTGCACATAATAGTCACAGGGGACCTCCAAATCTGCAAAACAACATTATCAATTCCTCAACCAATTCCTGCTTTCATAAAAAGGCAATCCAAACAAACAAAACCAAAAAAAATTACTCTCCAGTCACAGTTTCTAATGCACCAGCTGGCCTGTCCAGAATAGGCTTCCATGCCGAGGAATCCCTCAGCTCCCTTCCCAGCCCTCTGCTCCCCAGAGGTGTGGAGCACAAGGAGAGAGGAGCAGCAGGAGATGGCAGGATCCCAGCCTGCAGAAGATGGAGCCGACGGAGCAGTGTGAGAAGTCAAGTACTAGTTGCAGCTCCACAGCAGGAGCAGGATCCAAAATAAACAAGACCTAGATCTGGAACGTGATCCTGCCCTGCGTCACAGCCCCGCGATAATGCACCAGGAGTCAGGATTTCTTGGCATCAACCACGTTCTCAGCAATAAACAAGCCAGTTCTCCAGAGCTACAAGGGACACAAAGGCAGTTGGGGAGGGAAGGAAAAGGAGATGGGGGGAAAAAGAAAGATAAATGAAAAAGAATTATCTGTGTATAAGACAAAAAAATTTATAACATGAGTATGCAAAGATGGAACTTTCAAAACCGGGATGGGAAGAAAGAAAAGGAGCTACAGAAATTAACTTCATACACCTCCTACCTGCAAAGATGTTGTTCAAGTATTCGGCATCTTGGCCGAATAATTTCCCTTTGTGATAAATTAAGGGCAGCAATAGTAGCTTACCAGCCCCAAGATTCAAATTCTCCACCTAAATCTCCCTAATATAACTAAGAATTTCAAAGTCCCATTTAAAAAAATATAAAAAACAAGTAGATACATAACAATCTAGCTGGATCTCAAAAATTCCTGAAGTCTGTTTGCTCACTATGCTCCATAGAAATCAGAACAGCTACTATCCCTCTCTATTTATACTCCATTTCAAGTTGTGGTTCTTAGTACGTGCAGCACGTTCGCCATGCCAGAAAAATCCCTTAGCTTGGAAAAAGCCAGAAAGAGAATGATGAAACTGGGGAGAAAAAGAAGGCAGGGACAATATTTTGCTAAAAAAAGTATGGACGGCATTTGCACTCAGACAGGAGCTAACGTAGTGCCTGTAAGTCTCCAATCCACCCAAGTACTTAAGCACCTGCTTAACTTTTAAGCTGGAGCAGCCCTGAAGGTTGTAGTGCATTTCAAGGTGCTCCAAGGCACGGTGGATCTTGTGAGTGGTGCTGGCCGAGTCGCTAACATTTACTGACTGCACGTATGGCAGAAGAGGCTTAAAGCTGCACAGCAAGTACCTTTCAAAACCATCAGACCTGCGAAGGAAAATCAATACAATTTTCTTCTAACCACCCAGTGTTCAAGTCAGGTTTTTATTGCTGACCCACCTTCTTGCTCTCCCATCCTGCCTGATCCAAAATGCCCCAGGATGCTCATGCATTGGCACCGAGGGAAACCCTAGGTCAGGGCACAGGGATGTGATGGGAGCCAGAAGAGAGTGTCACATACTGCTCACTCTAGCATGCTGTAAAAAGTCACCACCTGCACCACAGAAATTCTCACAGAATTAAATCCCTTATAATCCCATTTAGCAGAAACAAGGTAGAGTGGTATGCTGGTGCTGAAGACATTTTAGTCTTTAAGAAAGTGCATTTTATTTAAAATTTAAAAAAATAAAAAGCCCAGTCTTCTCTTAAAAAAACTTAAATTGAAGACATTTTAAACCAGAGTTTTAAACTCCTCTGTGAAGGTACTTTTTGTTTGCTGGGGTTTTTTTTAAGGAAGTTACAAGGAATAGAATGAACCATTGAATATTTTCACTCTTTCTAAGTTTTTTATAGGGGCCCATATACGTGCTACCTAGTTCATATGTACAAATAAATGTACTGAGTTAATATTAAAACAGCAACCAACTGCAGTGAGACAGAAGAATTTGCTGCAAGACTATACAAATACAAGCAAAATAAAACATACACTGCCTCCTAAATTAAGAGCTGCTAACTGTGTTTACAACTTCTTTCCCACTGGGAAATGCTATCTGTGGTCCAGCAGAACACCTTCCCCTCTCCCCCAGAGCAAATGACCTACCAACTAAGTACCAGCTTTATACTCAAGTTGGTCAAGTAGGTTTTTGCTTAACCCACAGGCATTTTTCATATTTCAAAGTTTCTATTAACTCCCTACTGATGTACCCTAAAAGAAGTTTTTAAGGGCTTGGAAGGACATAAATAAAATAGACTTTGCTGGACCAGCACAGACGAATTGAAAGTCGTTCACCTGCAGTGGTGGTGATAAAAATTTTAGATGTAGCTGCACACATGGCCCCTCCATAGACTTCAGATAGCCGTGATTTCCAGCCATTCAGCAATCTCCTGGCCACTGAGCTGCCTCAGTTATGAGACAAGCATCAGGACAGGACCTGAGGTTTGGGTTGGGTGTTTTGGGACTTGGTTTTTTTTTTTGGTTTTTTTTTTTTTGGCTGTAGCAAAGCCCTCTTTAGCTGCAAGGCTGAAAGAAGCTGCTAGCCTGTACAGTGATGATAAGAAACCTGGAAGAGGAGAGGGAGATGGCAAGGAAGAAAATCTAGGAGGAGGGAGGGTGACTTGATGTGAAACCCTGAAGCAGAAAAATAAAGGTTTGCTTCAAAGCTAATGCTGTGTACTAACCCTTCTGCCCCTGTTTGCTCTGTAAGGCACATGCCCAGCTAGAGACAGACCGTGCCTGCAAGGTGGAAACTCTGAAGGAGTGACCAGAGACTCAGCTGCTTTACTGACCAAGTTCAAGCCACTAAAAAATGGATGAATGCAAAACTGACCCATCCTCTGTGGTGTTATACCAGCAAACACAGTCAGAACTAGTTATTGCCCCTTTTTAGCTTACTTCTACTAACTTTGCACAGTAAAAGTTGATAAAAACAGACAAAAAAGTAAACACACCTGTATTATTTTTTTTTCTTTAGTCCCAAATCTAAACAGAACTCCCACTACAATGAAGAGCCTAGCTGCAGATTCTGTTTAAAGACTTACTACAGAGGATCAGGCCACAGCTCTCATAAAATATCCAGCAATTAACTTTCTATAAAGTTCATTTGGCAAAAGAACCTTCAATCCTGCTTTCTCTTAATACAGCTTTCTGCTCCAGCCCCCGCAGCACATGTTAAGCTGAGAGCATTTTAGGTACTGTCTGGGCTACAGAGCCATGATAAATTAAGCACTGCACAGTTGCATGAATGAAATGAATATACAGAACCATTTAAAGCATGCTAATGTTAATATAAGGGAACTCCTACAGATAATCCCAAATTTTCTAATCCCTTACACTTTGCACCTATGTGAAAGGATTAACAGTCCCAGTCCCAAGACCACTCATTAAGCAGAGCATCCTCACCACAGCCTTGCTGAGCCCTGCACCACTGCTCTCCACTCAGCTGTGGGTCCCAGTGGGTCAACTTTGTACTGTGCTCCACCAGTAATCCTAAACAAACCTTTACCTTGTTGGTGCCAGTCTGTTTCATTTTGCCTTTTCTCAGGCTCGCTCTTTTGATGCATTTAAAGTAATTTTCATCACCTTCTGGAGCCCCACCACCCTGGGCAGTCGCAAACCCACATTCAGCAGCCCCACAGAGGGTGAAACACTGGGCAATGCTCACCACTGCCACCACTACCAAGAATAGCATGGAACAGGGGCAGAAAGGCTACCAAAGGTATCTTCTTCATGCAGGAAAATGTTTTCCCTTTAAGAAAGAGATGTCAATATACTGAGAAACATATAGATTTCATAAAGGGAAAAGGAAGGGATGATCTCAGAAATCAAACAGATATTCTCCATATCCCTTATTAGAGACGTGAGGCCATTTCCCCTTCAGTTCTGCTCAGAGGGGATTTCTCATACATTTCACATGCAAACATCCCAGAGAAAGCAGGACTTAGGAAGAGACAAGAAAAAACACACCATATCCTTGGCAGCTTAAGACCAACTTTGCTAGCATTCACTAAATATTCTCGGGAATCCTGCCCTGTAGCCTCTCATGCAGAAGCAAACCCTTCTCTACCACTTCCCAGACAGATATCAGAGCCCCAGAGAAATGCAGCACAGACTTTTTATTTCCTCTCCACAATATGCAGCAGGTCTGAACAGCAGAAACATTGGTTGTTTGTCATTACAACTTCTACATATATTTACAGAAGACTAACTAAATAACTTAAGATTATTATCAGGGTATAAATCAATTGGCAGCACACACTTTGGAAATCAACACAACCATTAGTTATTCTGGAGCAAAAAATAGAAAAAGGAAAAGTTTTCTTTGTGGTGTGATTCTGCCTCATCAGCTTTATTTATTTTCCCCAAATCACATGGTTGCCCACAGCTGCCATCAACTACTTTCATTTCAATTTTGATTTTGTAATTTTAATTCCTCCTTTCCAATAATGGTCAAAATTACTGGCAGGAGCAATGCCATTGATAAAACTACCTCCCCAAAAAATCTCACCTGATCAACTCCAATGAGCATATTTTCACAGGGATCTCATGTTTATTTAAAACAACTCAGGCAAGGTGCCAAGGTGATTTACAGATAGTGCTAACAGATGCAAATATACCTGGCCAGGAACCATCAGGTACAGACACAGCACAAACACACAGGCAGCAAACATGCCAAAGCCATGTGTCTTGAAAACAGTTCCCTTGGAGGTCTGATGGCTGTTACTGGCTCTCAGCAGTACCACAACTACAACCCCCCAAAGAAGCGTAGAATTATCCTATAAATGACATCAAACCAAAGAAAGACCAAGGTGAAAAATACTGTAAGGAAAGTCTCCCTCACATGCTTGATTCTACCCCAGTACGTGGAAAACAAAACCCACAAAACAAATCCAAATATAAACATACTCTGGATGATTCTGGTGAATTTGGTAAGAAAACAACTCTGTTGATATCCACTCTCACCCAATCCTACATGGAGGAGAAGTGGGGTACCTGATGATCAACTTTGTGCTTGTACATTTGCAGTTATTAACACAGAATGTGTGACCAGATGGGATTTTGGAAATGCAGAGTATTTAACTGGTGAGCAAATGCTCCCTTGTAACCAAAGCATTGATTTAACTCAACTGCCAATGTCACCTGGGCTGCTGGGAGTTGGGGAAGCTTGAGTTCTTCAGTCAGATGCAGAAAGCAGCCAGATGTCTCCAGGACGAGCAGCCAACCTGCTAAAGCCCTTCCTCCTCATCCTCTCAGTATTTCCTTATTCAAAGGACAGTTATAGGAACTTTTCATTGCCAGCCCTCCTCTTTTAATCTCATAATAAAAGGCCAGGTATGGGAGACTTGGAAGATTGTTTTAACTTTAAAAAAAAAACCTGTAGTACTTTGATTTAATTTTTTAATACACTTCCCTCATGATCACCATCTCCAGTCATTCTTTGATACCCTCTTGGACCCATCCAGCAACACGCTCTCTAAGCCGAGATCTATTTAAAAACCATTCCCATGAGGAAAGTACACTCAGCCCCATTCTGCACAGGGGCAGGACAGAGGGGAGGGATTTTGAGTGGTTTGCTCCAAAAATGAAAACGGGAAGTTTGTGGCAGAGCTGGAAATAGATCCCACATCGCAGTTCTCCGTCACGTGCATGGCCCCACGCCACCCCCAGCCTACCTCCTGTGGTGGGTGATGTTCTGCACTGCTGCAAAGGCCACCCCGTGGGGCTGCAGGCAGGAGCAGGAGCTGTGACAGTGGGCAGGTGTCACCCACCAGGGCAGGCAGCAAGGCTGACCCTCAGCACCAGTGAGGACAAGTGAGCAGGGTCTCTGTCCCGCAGCGGAACCGGGCACGGCAGGCTGCTCCCACTGCAGCGTGACTTCCCCGGCACTTGCTATTCTCGGATATTGTCCTGCTTTTGAGGCTGGGAGAAAATAGCCTCAAGTACAGCAGGCCCATTCAGCACCGCTTCCCCTCGCCTGCTCGGGTCACAAACGTAACAGGCCGGGTCACACAAAATGCTAATATTAGCGGATAACAGGGACATTTTTAAACTTCTAAACTAAACTAAATTTGCTAGGACAGGCAGGTCATTCACCATGGTTTCCCTTGGTTTACTCCTTTTTTTGAAATGGCCCACAGCAGCACAGTCCCAGCATGAAGCCCAGCCAGCACAAAAAAGTGGGATGTTGGCAAGGTGGAGCTAGCAACATGACACCTTTTCATGCACCACCTCATTCTCCATCCCAACCCACATCCTCTCCTCTCTGTCTATCTGCCTTTGTTGGGGTGGAGAGATGGCACCTTGGATAAAGCTGCCTCCTGTGCAGAGGGAGGGCTGGCTATGCCCAGCAGCACCTGCAGCCTCCCAGGCACAGCTCTCCTGTACCTGCATCCCTGGGGCCAAGGAGACCCATGCTGGCACAGCAGAGCCCTTGTTCAGAGAAGAGGTCACTCCCCAAAAATGGGTTTTTTGGATAAATACTCCTGGATGACTGTAAAAACAAAAGAGAGGAAGCCAATTGTATGCTGCCCATCCACATTGATAATAATGAAAGAAAAAGGAAAGCAGAAGTCCCCAAGTCTTTGTTACCAGAGACTACTTCATGGTGAGAGGGCAGGCCTTTCTCCCACACATGGCATTTATTTTTCTGTAGGTTGCTTCATGCAACAGCAAAACCTAAGCTTGTCACAGCCCTCCCTCCCACTCCTCTGATACCATCCTATACTTTTAAGTGACTTGGTGCTTGGTGTGACTTGTGCTGGTCAACACAAAGAAGAGGGAATTAAACTCTTAGGGCTAAGGCATAAGTGAATGCTCCTAAAAAGCATTTCAAGGGACAGAAATAAAACTTCTCTAATTTAGAGCCCCTAAAATTAGGTGCATGGGATTTCCTACACCCTGACCCTTGGTTTTAGTTTCAACTACAACTTAACTTCCTCAGAAGAGCCCAAGAATGACACAGCTTTTTTTTTTGCTTTTTTTTTTTTTAAATAAGATTAATCATCTTCATATAAAATACTAGCAGAGGTCACTGGGAGGAAAGGACTGAACTTGAATTAAGCACTGTCAGTTTTCCTTCTTCCAAGACTTCGGAGCAGTTATGGAAAATACACTGTAATTAAGAAACAGACTCATTGCTGGGAAGTCAAAGAGAAGGTGGATAGTGTGGGGAGCAGGTTATTTCAAGCCTCCAGGGGAAATCCTCAGCAGAAAGCCAGGAGCCAAGAGCTGTGGCTTCCTAGCAGTGGATTTCTGGCTGCACTGTGGTCCCCAGAGCCAGCTCCCAGCAGAGCCAGGGACAGAGGCTGTAGGGGGGGACAGTGTGACCAACCCAGCCTACATGAGGGCAAGCCCCAGGTATTTTGGCAGCTGTTCCCCCACCTCCAGGCTCCTGTTTCAGGACTACACACACATCAGGCAAGCTGGGGGATGGTGGCAGCCACTGCTGTCCTTGACAGCAGAGCAGCAGAAAGAAGAGTCTCACCCTTTTTTCTCCCTTCTCCTTAAGAGCTTGCTGTCTCACAAAGCCCTTAGTCACACTTGATTTTTCCAGTTCCTTTTGCACAAAATGCGGCATAATAACAAAATAAAACGGGGACCCGGAGAACAATGAGTTCAACAGATTAATGGACAGGCACAGCCATCTTCAGCTTTTATAGCCATCAGCCCTGAAGAGCACTCCCTTCCCACAGCCTTTGAAATGAGCCTCAGCAGTCCTTGGACCTTTCAGGCAGCTGACAAACACGCACCTTCCTTTCTCAACTAAATCCCAAAGACTCATCTTCTGCCCGCGTGCACGTCAATCTTACCATCATTATTAAAGTTTTATTGGCACAACAATGCAAACTCTGAGCACAATGCATTAACCTTGTAAAAATAACTGAAAGAAGCCAGGTAATGGAAAGAGCAGGGGAAAGCTTTTTCATCTCTCTCCCTGAAGACAGAGGGGGGGAGAATCACACAGCGCTCTCAGCAGTGCTGAGTCATCACAAAAAGGATTTCCAATCTCTCCCCTCATCCCTGGAAAACCACCCACAACTTCTTGAAGACACCTTGGAAGTACTGTTCTCTGACCCAACTTGTCAACTGAAATTCCTTTCCTTAAAAGACAACACAATCCTGTTCTACTATGGCATATTCAAAAGAGGAAGGGGAAAAAAAAATGTCAATGTCCAGGAAAGTAGGAAAGGTTACACTCAGCAGACAAGGACTCCTATTTTCACCATAGCAACAAGCCTATTTAGAATATGGCCTACCTGCATCAAAGAGCAGCCACAAGAAGCTAAATGTAAGTCTAGTGGTACATTCAAGCACTAAGATGAAGAAGCAGCTCACATAAGCATGTCAATGAAACACTTCCAATTACATTGCATGCACAATTATCAGGGTTTGCTCTGAACCTCCTTTCTTAATGTGTTTTTTGTTTGTTTATTTGTTTGAATCCAGGTAAGAGTAGAAGGGATGGGGCGTGGCTTTATGGAAGGTCCAGGTGCAGGGAAGGATCAAAAGGAAGCAATCCCAGTGACTTGGGTTTCAGAGGGGGAAACTTCACTGGGAGGTATTACAGGAGAAGGTTGCTAGCTAGGACAGAAACGGGAAGTTACTCACTGGTTGTTAATTTGCCTCTAAACAGGGTGAAAAGTATACATCAGTGACTAGTGTTGTAGTTCCCAATTCAGCAACAGAGAGCAGACACAGTCTTCACACCTCAAACACCTGAAAAATGTCCCCATACTTGAGAGAGAAACTAACCAGCCACTGGAAATTATGATCAGAATAAACCCCCTACTCCCACAGGAGTAACACTCAGGTGGGAGAATACACCTGCATCCACCTCCTAAAGGAGTACAGAATACTACAGGGACAGCCATAACTCATACAAGACTCACATTTATCATACAAATTGTATCATATTTACTGATGCAACAAGCAGCTTCCTGACTGATCTCTCAGTATAATTGTTACTATTAAAAAAAAATTATGCCAAGACACTCTAAGAATCCCATATTCAGCCTCCACCTGTCTGATGCTGCTTCTTTTAAAGTCCCTACATGTAAGAGCAGCTGCCCAAAGAACGTCTGGCTTTCTAAAGAAATGGAGGGAAGATCTTAAAACCATTCTCTATCTGCAAGAGGAGTAGCTGTCATTTCACCAGTTCAGGTCAGAGACTGAGGAGAACTGCTTGATGACTGGAAAGTTGACTAGAACAAAAAGACTCACACAGATGGTACATAAGAGGAACTTAAGCCATTTATTTCTGATATTTAAAATATAAATGGAAGCTTTTCTTAAGCAAGAACACCAACAGGTCATAAGAGATTTGACACACAGACCAGGAAAGTAAAGGCCATCTCAGACACTCCCATTGCAAAGGTGCGCATCAAAACAGCCACCAGCTGTTCAGGAAACTCAAAAGACCAACTTGTTATCAGCTGAAAATACAGTCATGTATTTCCAACCCAAAATTAGATGAAAAAAAATACAGATAAGAACAACATGAAGGAGCTGAATTTGCAAGTGTGTTCAGAAATCTACCAACTTGAATTTTACTTTTTTAATCTTTTTTTTGTTGTTGTTGTTGTTTTAAACCTGAAGAGGAAAGGTAAAAATGAAAAAGTCAACCACAAGAAGAGTTCAAGAAAATCTCTGCTTGAAAGAGAATGCACCAAGTATTAAATAGACACTTCACAGTGCAAAACTCTGTGCTGTTGAAAGCATTTCCAAGACACCCTTTCCATTTTCCAAAGCATTGCTTCACAACCCCTCACTTCCATGAGCCTTCCATGGCAGTCAGTGGGAGGCACTGGGGGACTGGTGGCAAGAGCTGTGATGGGGTTTCTCCACTGGTGAAGGACATGATGCTGGCTGGCCAGAGCCATTCCCCCTCCTCTTCAAAGGTCCAGCAAGGACCTGAACAGGATTCAGGAAGACTGAGCTACACGCCACAAAACAAACAACTTCACTCACATTCAGCCCATGAAAGAAAAATGCAGAGAAGAGGTGATGAGCAATCTCCAGTTGAAGCCTCAGTTGCTTATTTTTCTAATTTTTTTATGCCATGTCCTACCTTTACTGCATGCAGAAATGAACACCTTAAAAATCAGTTCTGGAATTAATTAAAGCGAACTCATACAATCTCTTGTGCAATTACTAAAATCAGGCCATGTTTCCACGATGTTTATCACACATCTGCAGTACCAGATCATCCAGCATCTCTCCAGTTAGGGTGTGGGCACTCAATTATGTTCCTGTCAAATTAACAGGAGACCATGGTATGGAGTTTATGTCCATGGCAGGAGGCCAGATGATACCTGATCTGGCATGAAGTCTGCCAGGACACCGAGGCTCCAAAAGATTTTAAAAACCAGTAACTTGTAGAGAGGCTTTATACAAGTTCAGTACTTTGTTTCCTGAGGCTGCAGCAACCTGTCTCCCTGCAATCTGATTAGCTAGTCTGTGCAGCCTGTATCAGCTATACAGTCATTTCCAGCTCCACTTCACCTCTACATGCATTGAGACAACAATATAGACCACTGATTTAAGAAAGTGTACAGGGAGTTGCACTCAGTAGAATATGCTGATTTCTAAATCGAGCCCTTATGTAAACACAGGCTACTTTGTGTCTAGATCCTGTTTGAATGCTGTTGTTCCTATTGTACAAATGGGGAAACTGAGACAAACAGCAATTAAAGGAGATGCCTGAGGTCATGTCTTAGGTCTAGCAATCAGCAGAGGAATCTGGATTCCCAGCTCCTACTTGTGTTTTTAAACGACCAAACCACGATCCTTCCCAGTTCATGTACAGTTTCAAGTTCAAGGACTCACAAAAAAAACCAGGAGCAGACTCTGTTAGATGCATATGCAGGCTGCAATGTTTCTCAAAAGACAAGTAACTTCCTGAAAAATCTAACAACTTTAAAGAAGAAAAAATTCGCTGCAATATAGTCTTAGTTGGAGCCTGAACATTTTTCCACCAGGGAAGCAAAGTAAATACAAAACCAGTGACATCTAAGTACACAGCCCCATTACAGCTTTACTTTCAAAAGAGCTTTGATTGATCTTTTTTGATAGACCTGAAATAAATTAAACTAGATTGACTCACTTGAGAATGGACTGTAATCCTTTAGTCAGATCCTGAAGAACTCAAACCAAACCAGCTGTTAATTTAGGCTTTATAAGATAAAGCCTGAGAAATCCAACCTGATGTACCCCAGAGCAATGGCTTACATCATCTCTGCAAGCAATCAACTTGCTGCTTCTTTTAGGAGCTAATCAGTGCTCTCTACCATGTGGGTGCCAAACTTGTTTTCTGCCTCTCCAGCAGACTCCACAGCCAAAGCAGGAGGAAGGAAAAAAGAGCAAGGGACAAGAGGGTGTAATTTAAAAGATTCAGCTGTTGACTTCATGAAACACATTGCAAGGGCTGTCCCAACATTGAGAGAGTGGAAAAAAAACCAAAACCACATGAGCCGATTTACAATAACTATTTCAATTCCAACAATTGCTGGATCTTGGTCGGGAATAAACTGCCCAAATCAACATTCATAACTTGGAAGGGGAAAGGAGGGGAAGGAAGAGAGAACCCACACATTTGAGGAACCAGATACAGGGAGACAAGGAGAAGGTCAGTTACAGCCTTACATGAAACAACAAAGTAGGTAAAATAAAAGTTTTGGCTTTCCAGCTCTCACAATCCAGTAATAAAAACATGCCTATCATTTTCTCATTCTACTATCTGAGATTTAGTTTGCAAAAAACACTCCTTCCTGAAATGCTCTGTTTGTTGAACCTAAGAGGATCACACTAGAAATTCAATTCAAGGAGTTGAGGTGCTTTCAAATTGGTTTTGTCCATCAAGGAAAAGATAGCAATGAAGGTTCTTAGGTGAAGCAAATGGAAACTGATTCTTACAATAACATGAACGTGGTGTGCATATATATATGTATACATAGATGTAGAGAAATTATAAAAAGGGACATGCAACAACAGTCAGAAACAGTACTCTGAAATCCTTTACAAAAGGAGGTGAACACAATTCAAATTAAAAAAAAAAAGACATACAACTTCTTGTCATAAATCTTATTAAAAGGGAAAACAGTGAAGCAAGTCTTAAGACAAAATCTGAATTCCACCAGACACTCAGTAAACCCTTGGCAATAACATCTCCAACAGGGTGACTTACTCCTGCAAGACAACAGTGTCCCAGCCAGGTATTCTGGGAGGGAGCACTGTGCAATCTGTGTTAAACAGACGAGAGCTCCCAGAGAAAGTCACAGCTCTGCAGAAGATGAAGACTACTCCAGGTGCCCAAGGTTGCATTTGCAGTCTCTGTGACAAGAGGACCACTCTTGAGGCAGCTTTGTAGAGCATTTGGAGGGGAGAGAGGAAAGGAAAAAAAGAGGAAAAGCAGTGCAAGTGTCATGGGGATTGAGCAAATCAGATCAGCCAAACTACTAGTCAGGGAGAAAACACCCCATCAGTGGTAGTTCCTGTATGCTTTGTTTTACTACAGTAAATTAAGTTCTTTTTAGAGGAGTTCAAGCAGGATTTCATTGATTAAGATCACAGTGAGCTCTCCCCACTACAGGAAAGGAACCTGGCAGGGTGTTCTTAAGAGCTGCAATGCTGGTTTATATTCCTACTCCTCAAGGTAATAACTCTGTACCGAAACATCAAGCTGGTGTTTCTACTATCAAACTATTATCAAATACAATACTTGCACACATTTTCCTTGGTTCAGAGTACAACTGAATACAGCAAAACACCTTCTTAGCACTTACTAGAAACACCTCTGTAGCGCTCAGCAGCCCTGTTCAACATTGATCAAAAACAATGTCACAACTCGGCTCTGGTCAGCAGCGCTCCAAGGAAATTGTGGGCAAAGGAGAGGAGACTATAAATGCCTTGAGATACTTTTGGAGACTATCCAGGAATAACAGAGGTGGCCTCGGATACAAGCTTGCACTATGCAGCTTTATCCCGGCAAACAAGTAGATACAAGTAAACAGCGTTGCCTCACACATGTCCCAGAGGCGCTGCATACTTCAGACACGCAAGTACTCCGTCAGCTCCTCAGCACTAACACGCTCCAGCTGTGTGGCAGCTCCAGGCTTTCCCAGCCCCCTGCCCTGACCCTCACCAGCTGAAGAAACCAACACTGCCAGGCAGGGCATGGGCACACCTGATTTGGCCATTTGGGAGGTGGTCCCATCTTTGACCACCATAAACCTCTAAGTGACAAATAGAAGCAAGAAGTCATACTCAGCTGGCTGTCTTTAGCATCTAGGTCTGCCCACATTAGTTCCTTGCAAGAATTAAATCAACTCAACCTCATGATTTCTCACTTTCCCCACCTGAAATGTGATCAGCACCACCTCAGCCTGTCCTCTTGGGACTTCAACCACATAAACACACCAAGATGCCTGGCTCTCCGTGCCATTGATACCTGCTCAGGTTTCTTAGTTTATCAAGGTCCAACAGTCAGTTTTAAAATCTTAGCTCAATTTTACATATAAACAGCCAGCAGACATGAAGTATGAAGGGGGGAAGGGGGATGGTTGAGGCAGACATGATACGTAACTTGGCTCCATTTGCCATTTCATGTAACTTCCTGCATCACTGAAGAATGATCCAGCAAACATTCAGAGGAAAAATAATAAATAATCAGCACAATAGGGAAGAGAGAGATTTCTCCACGTATCCCCTTCTCTATTCCTTTTCTTCATCTATCCATAAATTATTTCCCTGACCATCTCTCTTATCTCCCATGTGGACATACATTCCAACACAACTGTAGGACTACACAGTGTCTCCTCTCCACACCTATTCCTAACATATGAAAAAAATGTCCAGACCCTGGGACAAATTCATAAAGTCCTCAGGCCTTGAGTTATCACAGTCTTCTATCTTCAGTTAGGAAGGGCATTACTCTCTCTAGCTTCACCTGAGCCTTTTGGATTCCAGGCTTCTTTCTATGGGATTCTAAAGCTCATTAAAAAAAAAAAAAATTTTTACTAACTATCTCCTATGGGGATGAAGACACATTCACCCAGAGGTATTTTATATTATTTTATTATTTCTAGGTAATCTGATCTTCTATGCAGAGACAATGTATTCTAAGTAGAACCTTGTTTACTGCTCAGGGAAACAACTTTAAAGAAATACAGAAAAAAAAAGAGTTTTTAATGCCAAAGCAAAAAAAAAAAAAAAAAATTAAGGAATTACTTCATAAAGTATTATTCAGGGTTTTTTTAATTAACTTAAGTAACAAGTCTGCTACTGTTGTCTTTATAGGAACCATATTTGTTCACAAAGTAAGAGTTTGGAGGCAGGGTTTATAACTATGTTTAAGTCTGCAATGCAGAGTGGCTGAGAACACAATATCAGAGTCACAGACCCAAATTCAAACTGAATCCTTCACACAGCACCATCCAGTATGTGAGACATCGCTGCACCATACAGATTGGCACAGGCACTTCGTTGTGCAAGAAAGGTTGCAAAAAAGTTCGATGCAAACTTTATACCCTTTTATTTGTCTAACAACAGTGCCCAAAGGCACCACCAGAGAACAGAGTCCTTTTGTGCTAAGTACTGTACAAACAAGAGAGTGAGAAAGACTGACCCTGCCCAAAAAACAGATGGGAGTGAACCAGGGAGGCACGGAAAAGGGAAACTGCTGGAATGAGAGACCTGTGAAATGCAACATCCATGCTAAGGAACATATTGCGTGCCTGAGTGGGTGACAAACTGAGAACCAGTAACAAAGAAAACCAGTTTCCTGGATCTCCCCAAACACTGATCCCAGCTAAATCAAGTGTCCCTGAACAAGCATCCCAGGAACTTCCTACAACATAATCAAGTACTTCCACACCACATCAGCCTTCCCAAGCCTTGTGACTAAGAAAAAGAGAAACAAATGAGCTGACTTTGTTCTGCTGGAAAGTTGGGTCCCTCCCCTCGCCAGGGGAATTAAACTCCTGTTTCTAGTACTGGAGGATAAAGCATCAGATTTCAGAAATCATGGCACTTTTAGCTACGGGAAGAGCTGCCAGCAGCTGAGACATAAAAATTGCTCATCTCAGACCTGTGGTCAGAGTTAACATTTGGGGATATTTCCACAGACAAACAGATAAGGAGGGAATGCTTCCCTGGCAGATTTATTAATCTGTAAATGCTGGCTGAGGACACTGAGCTGTTTGTAGCAGCAGAGTCCCAGGGAGATGGATTAGCAGCAGAAACGTGGATGAGGTGGCTGTGGGTGCATAACGCTAATTAAATATAATCTGCAATTTATGAAATGGGTTTGTACATATAAAGCTACATTTCTCACCACTAATCACAGAAGATCACATAAAATCACCTTCTACAGCATGTGGGGGGTTATACACTTATTAATTGGAATGAACCATCAGGGGGTATTTACTGTGCCTATAAGCTGTACCCCCACTCTCGTGAAAGCACTGCTACATCACTGACAGACTATGGCCCTGATGCTGCAAGAGAGAAAATCAAAATAAAATCTTCAAGCAGGAGAGAATTCCTTGCAATCAAAAGAGATGGACACACAGCAAAATGGTATAAAACAGGCAACAAATTTCCTCTTCCTGCTGCCACTAATTTCATGCCTATCAATAAGACGAATTATTCTGCTGCTCATTTTCTGTGTAGTCTTTTGTTTCCCAACCCCGGGAAGATAAATTATGTCAAAGTATAGGCTTCACCACCCCAACCCATGGGCCCCAAACTATGCATGGGCCACTTCGGCCTCTTCAGCATATTTTTAAGAAATTACATTTCCCTCTAGAACCATCCATGCTTTGCAGGATGCAGTTTCTCTACGTGCTCTAGATACAGAAAATCTCTACTTTTGGGAAGACACAGACTTTTGGGAACACAGCACGTGTTCATGGCCACACTGTGGTTAAACTAGAAAGCACATATTAATTATGAAAGCACATATTAATAATAAAGATTATTATTAATCTTTACTAATAAACAATTAATTAATTGATAGCTTTAGTTCTTAATCCAGTATTATTGAGTTGATAACAGCAAGATGAAAGTGGAGATGTACAGTAAAAGACTGTCCTATAAAAGTTAGTCTATCATAAAGAAGGATCCTGCACAGTGTATGAGGGGTTGGGGGCAGCAGTGACTTTCATCACTACTGGCTTTCCCAAGGTTATTGATGGGAGCAAACAGACTTTCTATTTCTCAGTTTTATCATATGTCTGACAGTATTTGATGTTGCTTAAACAGAACAAGATCTTAGGAGCATGATGCCGGAAGAAAAACATTCGTTTTCGCCTTGAAGAGGATTCCACTGCTCTCAAACATGCGAATACACAGGAGTTTCCATGCTTGGTAAATTTAAAAAGCATAAATTCTTCACCTTCCAAACATTCATTATCAACTTTCAGGTGGGAAATTCAAAGGTCCTGACTATTTTTAGCTCTTCAGTATGTATTTTATATAGGCAACATGAAGTAAAAGAATTACTGAAAGAAGCATTCAGAGTCACTTGTAATAGAAATTAAAAAATTTGTTTAATTCTTTTAATTGTATTTTTTAAATAATTTAATTATGTCCTGAATTAGTGAGGTGCTAGACACGGACATGGTTCTGAGAGAAATAGCTCTTCAACCAGTTTCAGAGTGAAATAGCTCTTCAACCAGTCTCAGAGTCAGACTTGTCCTTAGGTAGCTTTCCTGAAAGTGAGGTGTTCTGTCTCCATCCAGTTTGTCATGGTCAAAGAGAGGAATTTTACCCTACAGTAATTCTAAAGCACTTTTCCTACTTATCTACCTTAAAGATCTAGCTAGCAATGGGACTTGCAAACAGCAAAATTAAGAACTCTGGAAGCCAGGCTGAATATTGCTGATAAAAACCACAAAACCAAGAACTCAATTGCAAAGTAGGCTAAAGAGCAGAAACTCTAAAATAAAAAGCCACTCTTGCTGTAAATAACAACGATAACAGAACCACTAAAGCAGAAATCAAAACCCCATGTACTCTGCTTGTGGTTTCTGACAGAAAACCAATTCATTTGCTTCCCCTCAATTTGCACACCAATGCAACCAATATTTTGCATACTGATTGGAAAATTAAAAAAAAAAAGAAAACAAACACACAAAACCCCCAACTCCTTATGTAACACATATTTCCATCACTCAATAGCACTCAAAAATATAAGTTAATACAGATTTTTTTTGTAAATACCTGGAAACATGATATATGCAAAAAGCTGTCTTATAATATTCATGCTAGCTAGCTCGAACTTTTCCCAAAAAATGAAGCACTGGGTTTCCAACAAGCCTACCCAGCCCACCCTGTATGCTTAAAACATGCTTTTCTTCTACACTTTGAAAAATGCTGTTTACCAGAAAAGTCAAAAGATGGGAAAACAGTCACTAAATACAAGCAGCAAATGAAAGTTGATGCTGCTGCTAGAGCTCTTCACCATTCCATTCCCTGACATGTTGTGATATTAGCATGGATTTTTTTTCTTTTGCCATTCTGCTTGTTTCTTGTTAGGAAAAAAATAAAAACCATCAACAAATAATCACAGCATCACACATTTCCAAATAGACTTTGAAGTTCACAAAGTTGTTGAAGAAAAATTCACAGCCTTGTTGCTGAGATTTGGTTACAGGCAGCCCTATAAAAGCTGACTTGCTAGAGTAATAGTTCATCACCATTGAAAATAAACATAATGATTATCAAATAAATTACAAAAATGGGAGTTTAACATCTAAAAATTACAAGATCAGCAATTTGCTCTGAAACAGCTCTTAGAAATGGCAGAATCTATTTAAATGCCTTGAACAATCTCAAGAAGAAGTATTTTGTGTAAGCACAGGATTATAAGCACAAGATGATGAGTCCTTGGTGGTGCATTTGGCCCAAACCTTGTATATTCATTTTACTGTAATATTTGGTGGGATTATAGAGCCACTACAATAGCAGGAGTAAAGTATGGTAGCGTGGAGGGGTGGGAATCATTGTTTAGCAAAACTGTCTTTGGAGTGGGATTTTCCATGAGATTGCTATAATCAATACAACTTTTATTCAGACTTTAGGAGGAGAGGAAAAAAAAAAAAAAAGTGCATGTGGTCAGGGAGAAACAAAACTTGAAAAGTATCATGCAATCTGGTTTCTCATGGCTACCCCCGTCCAAACACTTCTGAGAACATGAAACCACAATGCCATAATGAAAATTCTTTCGTATACATAATTATTGAACACAATCAGCGTCTGGTAGGAGAGAAAAGAAAGAAGTCCAAATACACAGCTCCCATCATGACGAACTGTCAGCTGGCTTAATCAATCAGCAGCTTATGTTTTTACATATGATTTTGGTCAGAAATCAAAAGGAAGAGAGCTTCAGGGGAAGGGAGTGTTAAAAATAAAATAAAATTTAAAAAATACACCAAAACCAAAAAACCCAAACAAAACAGTTCTTTCACTCCATCCAGTTCTTATCTACTTTAACCCCACTCCTCCAAAGTTCTTTCAAGACAGCACCATTTTCCAAAATACACAGAATATCACCTTATGCCTTAGGCTAAGCATTAGGTAAGCAGTGCTAGTCCCATGTCATAGATGGGCAAACTGAGGCAGAGACAACCAGGCCAAAGGACAAACAGAATTGTCTGTAACAGTCAAGAGCCATCTCAACCCCTTGGGTTCAACAACTTTGCATCTTTCCTCCCATTTTAAACAACACCACGTCCAAGATCCTTATCAGCTGAATGATGTTCCTTAAAGGACAGAAGCAGGATATGCACTACATTCCATGCGACCTATGCTCTCCAAACCAAGAGTGACTCCCATGTCAGCATCTAAGATCCTGCAGTCACCTCATTAAACGAACAGCGACCTTTAAATTAAGAATGAACCCAGCATTCCTGTGACACGTGCGCATATCTCAAGACACCAAAAGGCCTTCAATTCCTCTTGTTTCACTTCAAGCTTTTGTTTCAGGGTTTTTTTAACAAGTAAAAGCTATTTTATGATTTTAAAAAAGTATTAAGCAATTCCAAATCACAGCAGCTGGTGGGCCAGTTTTTTGGGACTTAAAAAAGAATGATCCACACAGAGAAAAAAGAAAATACACAAACTCTCACAGAGTGGGTCACTGGGCAATCCAGACACATTCTCAAAGGCAGACATTGTGGGAGATGAAGTTACTAGGCAGGAAAAACAGTTGCTAAGTCTGAATATTTGGTTATTCTCAGAGCAGGGATTACAAGAGGAAGTGTTGACAATGTAAGAGTAGCTACCATGAAGTCCCCAGAGCTTTTTAGCTGTCCCTGCTGATCTCACAGCGAGAGGAGGGGTGAGTGACGGGGCTCGCCCACTGTGACAGTGCCAGAAACAAGCTTGTGTGACACTCACAGCATGTTATACATTGTCATTTTAATACAGATTCTTCCAGGCTCTCCAGAAGGACCTACCTACACACAGACCCTCCAAGTAACACTGGTACACTTCAGTGCCACAGCTCACAGTGAATCACACTGCTCCTTTTGCCATTACCACATGGCTACATCAAGAAAAAGGAATAAAACACCTTTCTGCCAGCACCACTATGTCCTAGGCCTTTTAAACAACTTGGAGCTCAATTCCTTTGATCCTCTCAGAGCAGGCTTTCTTAGCTTGTTTTCACCGAGGCTAAATGGACTTTCAGGACAAGACAGGAACACAGCCTACCAGCCTTCCCAAAAAGGCTGATGGATCTGTCTTCATTACGCTGAACTGCCACTCATTCAGAGTCCCAGGCACAGAAATAAAACAGTTTGAAAATATTTTCAGTCACTCAGATTTAACAGATATCAAAATGAAATCATGCCTTGCAAAATTAATATGCTTTGAAGTATAGATGACTGAAAATGAAGACCAACTCTTCTCTCTGTGTTTTATTTAATAAAGTCCTGCAGAATCCCTTTTGTTATTACACTGAGCTTTCTGGTGTACCAGAAATAAGGAATGACTAAAATGTCCCAAATTTTACATATCAGCAGCAGGTTATTTCAGCCTAGGTTTAACAGCCTCTAGAATCGTCACAAAATGACTAGCTGACCTCCACAGCCCAACTTGGAGACCCATAACCATGGAACAGGTTCTCTTGTCCCATGTTACCTGCTACCAGCAGTGGCAGGAGTTGAGCAGAGCACTGGGACAATGAGAGGGAAGCAAGAGGATTCCCAGCAAGGCAGGAACAGGCACAGAGGGATTCAAATAGGAATGCTGCCTCTTTATTCATGGCTTTTAATTTTTGTGGAAAGGGCCTTAAATGAGTAACAGAAGGAAAGATGGTTTGGGGGTTTTTTTGGTCTGAAATGAGACAGAACACATGGATCTGGATTCGTTTTGCTGGAACCTACTGAGGACCATGAACAGAGTCAAATACATTCATTGTTCAACCTCTCCATCTTACCAATGTGATTCCTCTGTGGGATTGTTCACTTGCATCTTTCCTGGCCTTTTACAGCTGCCCAGTGCACACATTTTGGATGTTACACCAGTAAACAATCAGTGACAGCTTCCTAGGTCATTACTGCACAACACCCTCACCTTCTGGAATATGTCAATCATTCTGCCTGCACAACACAGTTCTTAATTTTCTCTTAAAATACTGAAAGCTGCAGCTGGAAAACCTCTGAATAAGCACACATTGAATACATCCCACAAAGCCATCACAAGACTAAGAAGGACCATGAGGAAGTGATCAGTCCCTACCCTCTGCTCTTGAAAAAATAATGAGAAAAAATTATAGAAAAACCTTGCCTCCTCCCTTACATTTCAATAAATCTTAAAAATCCAAAGAAGTTTGGGAGAAAAATAATTTTAAAAACCACTTCACACCTTGTGACAGTCAGTAAAAAAAAAAAATAAACCAACAAAATGCTGCTTTCAATTTATATATTTCCTACTCAATGGGAAAGATCAATAGTTTTAAGAAAAATACTACACCTTCTTTCTGCTCCATATGTTTCTCTTATTGGTTCATTTACACTGGGCTGTTCTTGTACGAGCAGTTAGTACATCTTTTTGTCATTTTAGCCTTCCCCAGCCATTAGTGCTAACCACTGAGACGGTGCAGCTCTCCTCTGCCATCCTGCCTCAGCACTGCATCTCTTTCTCCGGCCCCTCTCCCTTTGACTAATGCTCACCAACACTCATACATCATTCCCAAATTGGTCCAAATGAATTAAACACAGCTCTGCTTAACATTACGAGATTTAAATGGATTTTCTCTCTGCAGGTCTGCCCCATAATTGGGTTTATCCATCTTGTTGAAGTACAGTTTACACTTGCTAACATCACGCCAATTCAAGCTACATTTTCTGCTCCAGTGGCAGGAGTGAAGCAGATTTGTCATCGGATCATAACAGGTAATTCAAACAACAATTAGTTTGATGACGGCCCGTATGTCAATGTCTGGTCCCAGTCAGCTCTGCTCGCACCCGCTGCTCTCTGTGTGCTAAGATGAATTGTGCTCACAATTCCTCAATTTCTATTGACAAATACTCACCGGGAAAACGCTGGAAGCGATTGACACCAAACTTCCCATCTCCCAGCAAGGACCCAGGGGAGAAGCCCTGGGCAGAGCAGGATGGTGCAAGCTCCTCTGCACTCCAGCTGCACCACTGCTCCTGGCAAAGGCTGAAGAGCTGGGGCTGCCCCACACTTGTGCAGGGCAGCAGCAGTGCTCTGGAAACACCTCTCATCTCACCCGCGCACACAAGCCTCGCCCAAACTCAAACCCACCCTGTGAGACAGGTGCAAGCTGCCCTGACTTTGCAGCCCTGAAAACTCAAGCAGAGAGGCAAGTCTAGACAGAGGCTAAAATGAGACTATTTTCTGATGGGTGCTACAACCACAACCCACCATAACTGCCCCAGGGGCAATTATAAAAAGCTGAGCATCACTGAAGATGAGCTTCTCAAGGTGGGCAGTCAGCACAAGAAAGCTTTAGCTCCAGATTTCCGTGTTCTGGGAAAGAGAGGGCAGAACACCCCTGAGCCCCAGTTTTTAGTGAAATACTTCAACTCCCATAATAACATTCAAAACATTTGCAGGCAAAGTCATGAGTTCCAGGTTTGAAAATACCATGCATTTCTTAGAGGGCTGATTTTGCCAATTAGACAAGACATCATTTGCTTCTCCAAATCTGTTCAAGAAAGCTTGTTTCAGATTAAAAGAAACATTCTTTTCTGAGGGCCAAGTAAATCTAATAAACATTCATGTTTTTCAGGTCCCTTCATAAACATGGGGCTGTCTATGACACAGCACTGATAATTTCAAACAGCCATGTACATCCGTATCTATAGTATTAACTACAAACGTGATCAAACCCTTGGCTACTTTTCCTCTTATTCTTTCTGGTTTAGAGAAAGAAAAACCCTTTCTAAGTGATTTTTCACAATATAATTTTGTCTGCAATTACATACTAACATGCAATACTAGTTGCTGTACATCATTTAAATGAGAAATCCAGCTAGCTGGATGAGAATGTAGGAATGCCTTTAATAATTAGAAAAAGATCTCCACTGAAAGAAACCAGCATTTAAATAGCAGTCTTGGTTTAAAAATTAAAAAGTGCTTAATGAGCAACAAAGACATCAGTGACTAAAGATTTTCAAAGCCAATACCAGCACACCATAAAAATCTCTTTAACCCAAACATTGTAAAAGAAGATGATTTAAGTTCCAATCAAAAAGTAGTTAAAGCAATGGTATATAAAATATTCTCCTTCTGGAAGGGGCAAGGGAAAATTCTGTACAGATAGAAAGCAGATACAGTAAAACCTTACTGGAACCTGGAAAACATCATTCTGTGTCTCTACACTAAAATTTAAGTCAGATACAAATCAAAGCACTGAAAAACATTACAATGTTTTGTGTCTCTGGTTCACATTTTCTGTTCTAATACCATCACTGCCTCCCCAAAAAATTACAAGCACTTCTTTCATTTTCAGCTTTTTTATTATTCTGATGCATGCCTTATAGATAGAGGCAAATCAGACTCTGCAGGCCTGATGCTCAGCTGAGGAAAATCATGAGAGGGCCACGAGGGTTTTTTTGTGGAGGGCTGTTTTTTGCTTTTTGTGGGTTTTTGGGGTTTTTGTTGGTTTGGTTTTTTTTTTTTTTCCTGGGGTTTTTTTTTGAAGCAGAGTTACGACAGATTGCAAAAATCTTTGGACAACATACATTTAGCAATTCTACATTTGTTTTTTACATCATGCTGGTATTTCAGGACAATTCTGAACACCGGGAACAGCTCCAAGTGTCTCAGGTCACTTCTGAAAGTACAGTTGGCATCAGTCCCACAGGTCATTCCCTTGGAGGACTTCCCAACATCTCAGGAGCACCCAGTCGAAAACTCCAAAACCACACGGAGACATCAATTCCCACACAAAGCCCATCCTCTGGTGATTTGTGCCTGTCAAGCTCTGAAGGAAGAAGCCCCAACACCCCAAACACTTAACGGGCAGAAAGAAGTCACAACATCTTCACCACATTCCCAGCACTTGACCCCAGCACTGGGCAGGGAAGTGGTGGCAGCAGACAAGACTCTGGCAAGAAATCAGGACCCAGTTTTGCAACCATTACTCCTGCCCCACTGAAGGCTGGAGGTATGGGGTAATGTCCCCAGAGCAGACCCTTATCACCCTCACCCACAAGGCAATAAAGCCACTCATATCCCCAGACAAGGCAGGAACTTATTGCATGGTGGAGGGGGCTGCAATCTCAACAGGGTGTTTATTTTTGCCAAGCTGGCATGGGAATAAGGCACAGGTGTGCACGTGAGACAAGGGCAGGGGTCACAGGGAGAAAAAGTAATAATGACTTCCAGGTTTCGGAATCGCCTGGCACTCCAGAGCCAGCAGATTCCAACTCTTCCAGCTATTCACAGCCAGGAAATACCCTCGCTCTCAGTCATCGCTCAAAATAATAAATATTTATTTATAAATTGCACACAGCCTGTTCACCTAGCATGGGGCTGAAGAGAGCAGAAATAAGGGCAATGCAACCCCTTAATTGTGAGAACACCTGCAGGAGCAAACAGGGACCACAAATTGCACACACACAAGCTCAGATAGTACCAGGAAGCATCACCAGCATCCAAGAAATTATGAAGACAACTGGAAAACTTCTCAGAGTTTTAGATCTATTCTCACTTCCAAAACAGAAAGATCTCTCCCAGGTCATAATCCCTCAAAAGAGGAGACTTCCTACTCTATCACCAAGCAGGCTCAGCTCCAGCCATGGAGCACAGGTGCCAGGCTCTCATCCTGGCATAAAAGGAGATGGGTGCTGATGGTGCTTGGATCCAGCACTGTGCAGAGCACAGCCAGAAGTCCACACAGGGAGCAGGAACTGAGTGGAGCACCTAGTAAGTGGCAATTTTTTTTTAAATTTAATAGGTCTCAGCTATCACTAGCAGCCAGCACAAAGCCTGAAAGCCAAGCAGAATAACACATCCTCAGGCTTTTGTGTCCCAGCTTGTCCTGACAGCTTCCGTTGCAAATCAGTTGTCATAGCTGGAGACTGGACTTGAGACGCTGATTAAACAAAGCTTGCTCTGCTCCTGTCTGACGCAGCGCTCCCTCGTCCAGCGCCTCATTAACGGGCTCATGGATATCCATCCACTGCGACTGCTAACTCCACTGGCTGGTGAAGGGCATGCACCATGCTGGCAAGAGGCCGGATCTGAAAAAAATCCAGCTTTTCCGAGCAGTCAGAGCCCTGTCCCAGAGCAGCGTGGATCACTGTGCTGGAACCACTCTCCTGCGGCGGGTGAGCTCAGGCAGCTGGCATGGGGAGCCAGGCTGAGGTCAGGCTGCTTGGAAAGAGCAGAGGGTAGTGGACCAGCCAAAGGGACATCACAGCTTTTAAGATTTGCTGGTTTGTCCTAGCAAAATCCTCAACAAACCAGCCTTGCACCGCAGAGGGACTCGATATGGAAACAGAGTGCATCCATACCCCTGTGCAAACAGCCTTGGCCAAAAGCCAAGCAGAGAGACCCAGCAGTCAAAGTAGGTCCTGCTTTCAGGGGAAAGCAGAACACCAGAGATAAAGGCTGGTATACAATGGCCCTCTTTAAAATAGTAATTGGGGAAAAAAAATCCGTAAGAAAACTCTCATCGGCTTCATCAAGGCCAGGATGTGACCCAAGCTTGTGGAGCCGCCCTGAGGGAAGGCAATTAGCCTCCCTCAAGGGATGCCAAAAAATTTAGCAGAGCATCCATAATCACCCTGAAATGTTCTCTACTAGCAAAGCATAATGTGTTTATCATTTATTTCTCAATTAAGTGGTGCTTAAATTGACTAGGGAGTGGATTTCTATTGTATATTGATTAGCCAATAAAAATACATCCTAAAGCAAGTTGGCTTACAGACAAGATCCATCCCTCTCCCTCTGCCAAGAAAGGTGTCTTCTTGGATAGGCTGCCCTACCTTCTCTGCACCTCTCCCAGCAGTTCAGCTCTTGTGCAGAACACTTTTACACAATGAATGAATTAATTCCTAAGGCTACTTGTAAAATTACTAGGCGCAGCCTTGTTAAACATTCATTCGGAGCTAAGACAATACATTAAAAATCACAAAGCAAGCAAGTGCCAAGTGCAGAGCTACCATCAAAGCTAAATAAACAGAATAGTCCATCAACGGCTTATTCCCCCAGCTAACCCCACACCATCCATCTGCACTCACTGTCTCCCACAGATCAATAGCAAGGCTCATTGATTATAATAGGAACAGGAACATCACACCCTTTTCCTTCCAGGTCAAAAGGCACAATGACTACAAGCCATTAAGTACTTTGCGGCATCACTGGATGACTGTATTTATACCATGTACATAGTTATGATTATTGCGTGGAATAATGTTCATCTATTTCAGCAACCATCTGACAAACTATATTTATGCTGCACCTTTGGCCTCCTTGCTTGAACTCTGTTCAGCAACATCTCTCAGCTGGGACTACTTCTAACACACAAACCCTCCAAACTGCTTTCAAACTACCAATGTTTCTTGGATGTTGTTTTGTTTCAATCTACTACAAAAGGGCATTTTTTTGCTCTCCACTCTTCCACCCTCCTCCTCTTGCCCCTCAAGCTGCTGGCCAAAGAAAACAAAGGATTTTAAGACACATTTCTTGCGTGCCCTCTGTGAGCACTGCGAGTCTGAAGCGTTACAAAGGTTGGCCCAAGAAGCTGCATTTCACCACCCAGCTGGGGAAGATGCCCCTCAAACCCCAGCAAAGCACACAGGAAACCTCATCACTACCTACACTCCCTCAGGAGCATCCAGGGGGCCTGACATTCCAACACCTTGGAATGTCACTTTATAAAAGTGGCCTTAATTGCAGACATTCCCATATTGCACTCACATGACAGCTTCCCTATCATTCCAGGGTTGCTGTGTTTTTTATGGACAGCCAGCAGCAGAAATATTAATGCTACTTCTGTATTTCAGAAAAAGAAAAAAAGGCAGAGACACATACTTCTATTTAAAATATATATATATATATATATATGCATGCACACACACACATATAAACCCCTTTGCTGTAAACGAAAAGGCTGGTTTGTCTGAAGGTGTTATAAATGCCCTTCAGAGCTCATTCAGTCTGGGCTGCATAATCTCACCAATGAATTTGCCACTTGTAAATATTCCAAATTTATGCCAATAAAGTCTTCTCAGGAACCAGACAGCCTATATATGCACACACATATATAATCCATGCATGGAGCCATTAACATCCGTTCGTGGTTTGTTATTCTTATGAAAGATCAGCAGGGGAAAAAAGGGAAAGTCCAAACCATGTGTCCTCAGAAAGAACACTGAGCACTCAGCAAGTTGGAGAAGTGGAAGCTCACACCCCAGCCATGAGATGGGGCAAGTCCACATCACTTCTCATTTCAAAACTGAAAGCAGAGACAAGAACGTCAAGGAGAAGGGAGATAAATGATGTCGTGTCATGCTCCCATAAAAGGTCTGGATACACCTACAGAGCCTTCCTTATGACTGTCATATAAACATTACACTGGGACTGTGTACAGGAGATTAAACTGGAGCAGAGAGAAGCTTCACATGTGTCATTCTACCAAAGGTTATTTTAGGATCAGCTTAGGAGCTGAGTAGTGGGTGGCAGCTGATTATATTACCAGAGGCATATCTAAATATCATGGGCCCATCAGGATCTCTCATAAAGGGTTGTGGCTGCACTGGAACTTGAGCTTGAAGCTCAGCCTGCAGAGCAGTCCTCTTCCCCAGGGCTGTGGCAATCCTCCCTGGGTGTGAACTTCCCTCAGAGCAGGACACACACACAGCACAAGCACTTTGGCTTAAAGGCCACATTTATTCAAGGAATAATGTCAAGGAACATACTCACGACTCAAGCAGCATTTTCCCAGCTGCCCTATGAACCCTGGTGAGCCACCATGAGCACACAGAACACTTTGGCACAGGGCACATCCAAGTATCACACAGATAGTCCTCCATGGCCAAGTCACCACCAAGCTGTATTATCCCACAAGGCAGCACCATGCCACAGTTTTCTTGCTTCTGTGCCTGACAAGTCCCAGCAGTTAACTACCTCTGGAGTTCCAGCTGTCAGTGGATCACACCATGATGGTAACTGCAGCTGAAGGAGGGCTTTAGAGGAGCACAGCCCAGCCTACCATGAATCCAGAAGAATGTGTGTAGTGGACTGATCTCTGCTTATATAAGAAGTGCCTGTCTTCTCCCACATAAGCACCCACCTTCACAATCTTGAGTCAAAAACCAATGCTACCTAGTCACAGAGTCATGCCCATGGCTTGAGATGGCCAAGCAATGCTGCCAGTCCTGTCTTCAAATGGCCTAATTTCAGGTGATTTAGAGGAAACCACACAGCTTATTCATACAGAGAGTGACCACTGAGCACAGCACCTAATGGCAGTGCTTGTTCTCACAGGCAGGCCCTCCCCTATAAATAATCTTCCAAAATAACCAGAAAATAATCATGCACTTGATCCTCAAATGTTGCCATGACCTCAAGTACGCAGAAAAAAGAAATCTCAATATATACTTAAAATACATATGTGTGTGTTTACATATATTTAATATGTCTGTACATATCAGCATTAAAATAATATTATAAATATTGGTGTTACATAGATTATAGAAGTTGATATTAACATACTATTTTAATATGTAACAGATATTAATAGTTTCCTATCAGTCTCTTCCAGATTTCTGCACTAAACCCCTGGTTCATAATTAGCTCTATTTAAATATTTTCAAGGCTTATAGCACAGTTTTTTAGTACTACTTGTATAAAATNCGTTTTCATATTTAATATGTAACAGATATTAATCAGTCTCTTCCAGATTTCTGCACTAAACCCCTGGTTCATAATTAGCTCTATTTAAATATTTTCAAGGCTTATAGCACAGTTTTTTAGTACTACTTGTATAAAATCTGCAAACATTTATTGAAGCTTTTAAAGAGAAGTTTATGTTGAAAATGAACCACTACCCCAAAAAGTAGCTAATTATATCTTCATAAATTTGTAGCTGTTAGCCATCCAAAACACTACAAAACCCAACTTCATTTTAGTTCAGAGGTAGTTCCTCTCCCATTTCCAACTGTTCCAAGATGTTGGTACCTATGACTACATTGATGTGCTCAGTTGATTAAAACCAAGTACTTCTACTGCAATTCTTGGATGAACCACTCTGTCAGGCTCTGCAGGCCCAGAAGTATAAATTAAATCTGAAATCTGGGCCTCAGTCTGGGTGGGCAGTGTTCCTTCAAGTTGTAAAAGCACTCCAACACCACATGTTAACAACACAACTGCTCCTGTGGCTTTGTCATCTAATAGGACATCACTCCTTGGCTTTTTTCAGCACAGGAGGCCCATTCATCACAGGAGGCCACATTCCCCCGGTTTTTCCCTGAACATGAGTTAGAATCAGCTGACACTGCACCTGAGTCTTTGTCTGGATCAGAGAGAACAAGAAGCCACCCAGTGCCCGCCCTGCCTGCTCAAGCATTTCCAGTAAAGGGACAAATCTTACTATAGTAGCAGAAAAAAGTCATTTAGTTGCTCAAAAAGGGCCTCCAGTGACCCCACCTAGCTGCTATGCAACAAACTGAACACAGCATATGCTGCAGGGAGTGTATGTAGCATGGAACAGGCCAAAAGATACAAATTTCCAAGGCAGATACATAACTCTGTTGACAAAGTAACAAAGAAATGGGTGCAAACAGCAGAAACTAATACAATCTGTACTGGTAAACACTGAGGAAAGGCAAACCAACACCAGTTTCATCTTCTGTTAGGTCAGTGTGTACACATTCATACAAAAAAGAGATCATTAAATTTTTTAAAACTAATTTCCTCCCTCTACTTTGATAACAAGACTGTAACTTGTTTCAGTAAAATCCACAGAACTGCAAAGGCAAAGAATCACCATAACCACTAACTTACACCACCTGCCAGAAATCAGATCACCTCAACAGTTTGCAATTCAGAGGTTAATCTTCTTAACGTTTTAAGACAAATCACTACACATTATCCTACTGCAACTACGTTCTTTGGCAGGAGAAGGTTACAACACCCACCAAAGAGAAAAATATATATCTCTAGTGGTTCAAACCATGGCACCTCATTGAAGGACTATTTTTAGCCACTTTCCAGACAGCCTCAAATCAGTGAGAAAAATCTCTTTTCATAGCTTCATATTAGCCTTTAATAAAGAACTCTGATTGTTTCCCCAGTATAAGCCAGGCTGCCTGACATTGTTTGGAGGATAACTCATCCTCCTCCAAGCAGAGGTACAACCACAACTCCTTTGGTGCATAACCAAGAGAGGCAACTACCGATTTCTCTCTTGATCAAACAGTCCCATACCTGAGCCTCCTGTTGTGCTACTCAGCTGAGTTATGACTCCTTGAAAAAGAACAGCAAGTCACTTCTGAACCATTTCACAGGCAACAGCCTTTTTCTCCCCTCCTACATGAACTGAAATGCCAAATACCAAACCTATTTGTAGCAGTGAGGATTAATTCTAACAGGAGAACTACTGAGAGGATAAACTGATCTGAACATTTATCTAATCACTAACCATCATTCCTACTTATTAGTTTATTGTGTCCCAAATGCACAGAGTACTTAATGTAATAGAAAAAGTCTGACCTGTGCCTGGAGGAACTCCCAAGAGTAGGAAAAAAACTGAAATAAGATGAAACTGTAAGAAACCAATCTCAAGTTACAACCACTTCTGATAGCAGGAACATGGATCTTGGTTTTCATTCTGCAAGAACCTCTTTTAGCCGTCACTGGAACTACCCCAAAGAAAGATAACCCTCTGTTAGATAATCAGGAAGTTACACAAAACTAAATCTCTGCATCAGCATCACAGAATACCAAGAGAAGTCCTACAGGCTCTAGCACTTCATGCTCCTGGCTGTTTTGATGTTCTTGCCATCTCTGAAGGTTACTCTGGAGGCATGAGACAGCAAGTCACCTTTGGAAACTACACACACCTTCAGCTTTAGAGGAAAATCATCTTGGGAGACAGACATCTCAACTGCCTTGGCTGTGCTCCTACCAAACACAGCATGCCCACGTGAACACAGACCTAATGCAACTTGCTGATGGTATCAGTACATTGCAGTTGGGGTTGGTGATTGCTGGCACCACAAACCACCACAGTGCCCCAGCACCTCAGCTCCACGCAAACATTCAGGCTGAGATGTGATCACTCTGAAGGCAATCAGTGTGCAAGATCATTACCAACCACCTCGTGCAGCTATACCTTGAAAAGTGACTCCATGAAAGTGGTATGAGGGTGAGGTAGGGAGGAAAGAGGAGTGTAGTGTTTATTTCCTTTTAACTTTCCATTTCATATGCATTCAGTGCCATGTCAGAACATGTCCAGACATTTATTCCCCTCCCCATTTACTCTTCCTCCAAAACCTCGTCCTACAAAATTTTTCTAGGATCAGAAAATTAAGTGGAATTCGTTTCTCTTTCTTACGCACACAGAGTAATAAAAAAGACTTTGCAATCCAAATTCTGCACTTGTGTACACCTGTGTTAACCCCATTGTCCTCAAATTATTCCCTTAACAATGGCTGTGGGTTTGTACAGGTGTAGAACAAGCCCTGTAATTAGAATTTAACAAACAATTCCAACAGCAGAAAAAAAAAAAGAAAAGAAAAAAAAAAGTGAGACTTTAGCTCACTCCTTGTAGCATCAACTAACATATTCAAGTAGCAGGGAAAAAAAAAAAAAAAACCCACAAAATCAAATTTCAAAGGTATTTAGGTATGTGCAGATGCTGGCAGGAAGCTCAGGAGATTTCCAAATACTGCCCATTTTCTACTTAGATCCACAAACCAGAGCAATAGCACAGAGTATAAATTAAGAAGTTGCTTCTCATTTGCACCATTTTTTCAGTATTCCCTTTAGTCTTCTTCCTGCTTCACCAAGTATTTTGCTTCCAAAATAAACTTTATAAGCTTCCTCATGGGATCACTATTTAGGCCATGATCCTACAAGCCCAAAAGCACAGACCCAGCTGGGCTGAAGACAATTCCTCAGAGGGCTGGTATGGAGGCAAGCCCAGAGCATGTGCAGGACCAGGGCTTTGCACCACCAGCTCCCAGGAAGGGAAACACCTCCAAACTGCTTCTCCGGTCAAAAACAACACCAACAGCAGGCAGAGAAGCAAAACAGGGCCAGGCAGAAAAGCAGGACTGAGGAAATGTCACACAACAAGAAGAGGACATCAGCTGCTTTGTGCTGCCACCTCAACTAAACTTGACAGCTGCTCTTCCAGGCTGAGCTGTATTTTACACAGCTGTAAAATCAAATAAAAGCTTTCTGTTGCTGTCATGAGCTCTGGCTTGCAACCACCACTTCAAATCAGCTTCCTCCAGCCCTCTATCTCCATGCACCAAGCCAAAGCCAGGACATAGACTGTAGACCTGGTTAGGCTTTGTTGTGATGGATAACTTGGTCACAACAGTCTAATGGGAAACGTTATCCAGCTGGCAAACAAATGAGATCAGTGACTTTATAGGGCCAGCAATTACTCCTCAGTGATGCAGAATTACTACAGAGAACTTCACACTGAAGATATGCCCATTACTGACAAATTACCAAACCAAGAAATTAATTACCAGCTGAGAAAATAATGGACAAGGGCTAAGACTGAGAAAGCCACATTCAAGAGAGGTCCATTTGCTACAAGTATATTCTCAACAACAATTGGTCCTGGTACAATTAGTACCACACTGGTACTCTTTCAGGATGGTAGACATC
Organism: Hypocryptadius cinnamomeus; assembly: GCA_013400635.1. Taxonomy (NCBI): domain Eukaryota; kingdom Metazoa; phylum Chordata; class Aves; order Passeriformes; family Zosteropidae; genus Hypocryptadius; species Hypocryptadius cinnamomeus. The sequence continues at coordinate 81,582 of VYZP01013896.1, forward strand.
ACAATTGGTCTGCAAACCATCAATGCTTGAGACAAAATAGCATCATCTAAAAATGGAGACACTGTTCAACCTGACTATGGCATTGTCCAACATACAAACCCCACTCTATGCTCCAACACAAGCAATTCAGCATTCCTTCCAGGAAAATTGATGTCTCCCAACTCCTCTTTGCTACTTCAAGACAACTTCCCCATGACCAGAAAGCCCTGCCATATTCACACACCATGCTCATAGATGAGGCAACTGAACTAGAGGAGCACGTGCTGCTGAACATTAATAGGCATTTTTGAAATGCAAGCTCCAAGAGAAGTAATTTTTCCATAGTTTTTCATGTTAGGACACAACCATGTGAAAAAAGAAGTCTGCTTTTTGCTAAAACATAAAGAGATCTAGCCAAAGTCTTCATCATCATCATTAAGTGGAAAGTAATTGAAGAGGGATGAAGGGAAAAAAAAAAATAATCAAACTACACAAGAACACATGATCTCTGAGATACAATTTTCACAGCCATGACTATTTAACAATGTATCCATAATCAGCAATGAGATCTTCCTTTACCCTCTGGTCCATCCACACCTCAGGAATTCAATGCAGTTGCTGGCTGATCCCAGGTCTCCAGAAGACAAGAGGGGAGGAGACACACAGCACCCACAGGGTGCCAACAAAACACCTGACCAGCCATGCCAGAGGCCTTCAAGGCAATGTGATACAGAGAAACACAAGACAGGCTGAAGACATCGGCCTAAATGGCTCCTCTCTCCCTCCATCTGCATTCAGGTGTAGAGGGGAATGAAGGGGAGAAACATAACACTGACTAAATGATTAAGTAAATTAGCCAAGGTTGCCAGCTCCAAACCTTAAAGTGGAGATTCTACATTATTTTGGGGAGAACAAATAAAAGGCAATCACGGAACCTAAGCAGCCTATTTAAATGGAATCAAAATTACCAACATTACACCCAGGATGATTACTTAAGAAACTCAAGAATCTTGGTATTTTCTTTTCTTTAGAAGGCATACAGGAAATTCAGCAGTCACATGTTCTTCCTTGGGCAAGAACACCCACACTGCTCACTCACTCATTCACTCTCATTTTCATCTGTGCAGTGGCTGACCAAGAGGAGCCCAAACCGAGTCCTCCAGACACTCCTGCATCATGCACAAAAACAATCCTGATTTTAACAGTTTTATTTGGCTTGTTCACAAGACTCAGTCTCATGTAATCCACGGGCCTGATCCTTCTCCTAATAAGAGCAATGGCAAAACTCCAGCTGATTCAGTAGTTCTGGACAGACCTTGCAGCAGCAAGAGGATAAACTTTAAGGGCCCAAGCCTTATCCATTCACTTTTCTTGCTTCCACAAGTAATCCTTTTAAAAGTAATGGGGCTGCTCCTAAGAGTCAAACATGCAGGACTGAGTAAGAGCAGAAATCAACTGAGAAATATTTGGGGCTCCCCCTCACCACAGTACAGCTGTATTTTCCCAAGCATCATCTTATTCTGGTAAATCAAATGACAGCACCAAAAAAAACCAACCAAACAAAAAAAATTTAAAATAAAAATAAAAGCAAAATGCCTAAAAATGCCATTGAAGGCAGGAAGAAGAAACCTAAGTCCTTCTTCTTTTTAAACAAGGACAATCAAATGATGAGTAGCTGAAAATGTGGCCACACACACACTCTCCTTCATATACACATACATACACAGAGGCAGTTCATCAGAAGTGAATCGGAGAGAGAAAGATGAATTTGAACCCTTTATCCCCTGTCCTTTATAAAGGCTGCCACTCAGTAAACGGAGATTGCTCTAATTACTGTGACAATTCTGCACCCCGTTCAAACAACTTTTGTGCTCTGGACAGGTTTCTCCGCGAGTTTGAAATTCTTGGCCTGAGAACCACTCTTGTCTAAAAGAGGTTTCTCGTTGCAAACGCAGAATGCAACACTAACAAGTTGTCCCTCTTTTCAGCTCCTTTCATTCTCCTCTTTTCCAACTGCCTGATTCAGGGCTTAATGGAAACTTGTCAAGGCTTTTCTTCCCACAAACCCTGTAGAGCCCCAAGGCAATCTGTGCACAGAGCAACCACAGGAATCTCATATTGTCAATTAAAATTGAATAGACACCTGATAACCAAGTATGTGTTCATGGATAATACACATCACACACATATACACAGATGTACCTGTGTAGCCAGTCCAATGCCCACATTTGGGCACAGCAGCAGCACAGCAACTCACTACTTCCCATTTACAACCACCCAGTGACACCCAGGTTCTAGTTTTCAGTTTTTCATTCCGTATTTATTAAATTTAATTTCACTTATATGAAATTAAGAACAAAGTACTTTCAAGTACTGTAGTCGAGCAACAGAATACAATGGAAAATAAACTAACTACATACACCAAGCACTTGGCCTTTAATAACCCTGGGGATTGTAAAGATATTTAGCTGCTATCCAGATAAAATAAGCTCTGTGGATATTCTTTACACAGTGGTTTGTGACCAATGCAGCAGTTATATTTGTGACTAGCTCCTGTAAGCACCTTTCTTTATTTTAATTGACACAGACATGATTTAAGCTACATTTTATGATGTAGTTTAAGAATTAATAAAAATCCCATGGGAGAATGTAACAGGGATTGAAGTAAACTGAGACATTGGGTTAATAATAATAAAAATCTCAAAGAACTTTCCAGACAGACAACTATAATCTGTAAGTCCACTGAAAGGGAGAAGACCTTCCTGTAAATGTCCCATAGAAAACAAAGATAGAAACACTGACTGCCACCTTATTCTTCCGATGTGTTCATTCAAGGTCATACCTTCCCTTGGATTCTTTAATATTGGCAAACATTTATAATAGAGCAGTTTCAATAGCTGTCTGTTCAGCCTGGGTGTAGATCAATGCATCATCTACATGCCAACTTCCAGACCTTGCCTATGTCAGAGTAGTGGTCCTGCTTTTATAAATCTCTTAAATCTAATTAAACCAATGCAAACCTCTTACTGTCTATGCTCCCAAACCAGTTCACTCATTTAACCAAGTTAAAATTATTCAGGCTAGGGTTTAAAGCAGTTCCAAGAGAACCTTTATTAAATATTACTATCAGTTAAAAACAGGAATCAATGTAGCAACTTTTCTCCAGAACAGAAAAGCCTATAGTCTCAGACTTTTCCAGATCATTATTTAAGGAGTCACTGACTCCAGTGGGAGTTCGGATGTGCTCCAAAAGGTACGCCTCCACCTTTTCTTGCTCTATTTTTCCCTTTCTTAAAATAGGACAATTTGCTTCTATTGTATCAACATCCAAGAATCTCTCATATTCCCCAGAATGTCCTTTTGCAGTATTTTAAGATTGGCAATTTCTATTACTTTATTACTTCCCACATCTTCCTTTTGGACTGGTTTTTTTGGTCTCTGCTGCATCACCTCTAGTAGTGAATTAAGCAGCAGAGAATGATTTTGTTGCATACAGCAGCTTTCATGCCACAGATAGTTTGGAAAGACCTACAAAGCTGTGAGATACACACAAGTTGAGGACATTTATATATTCATACTTGGCAGCCATAGGTATGCAATTTTATTTCCCATGGAGCCTAGGGCACTAAAACCTGTTCTGCCAAGAGGGGAGAACAGTTAGGCAGGACTAATTGTGTCAGTAGGAAGAACAAAATGGTTAAGTCCAACAAGAGTTCCTCCTGAATTCAGCCTCACTCCCTAGCTGAATGCCTGCAGGAGCAGGCATTTTGTTACCCAAAAAAGAAACTGCCCTCCTGTCTTCTCCCTCCTTGTACTTCCTTCACCAAGCAGCAAAGGTATTTCAAACAACATAAATCCATTCTCCATTCAAAGCCTACTTGGCTCCTATAATTTCTATCATTTTCCTGTCATCATTTCTTCTTTGCTGAAGCCAGCAGCATATGAGTCAGAGAACAATCATTAACTTTTACAACTTCCATACAAATCCACCTACTCATATTAGAAAAGCAGAACTGACATGCAACACAGCCTCGGACCAAACCCTGATCCTGCCAGGATGCTCCACACTTCTGTGGGAAATACTGCAGGAGCAGGAGCTGATTCAAGAATGCACGATTGGAAATGTAACTTGACTTCCCCCACCGGCACTCCTCCAGGAGCAAAAGACTACGATGAAGGAGCTATACATCAATATCATATTTAGTTGAGTTTGGCATTCTCAATGCCTTCATCCACTTTTGAAGAACTTGGCCATTGGTTCAAGACACACGGGGCCTGATGCAAAGCCCTTCGTTATTAATAGAAGCCTTTTTTCCACTGACTTCAATGGATCTTGGACCAAGCCCAAGGAAGACAAGATTTCACAGCAGTAAGAGTGACACACATTCTCCGCATCGAAAAAAAAAAAAGCAAAAGAAACAATACAAAGCATTTACGATGTCAATCTGTATAGCAGTTTTGTTTCTGTTTTGCTTTTTTAAAATAGGCTCTAGGCTGTTGGATTAGTGCACCCAAAAAGTCTCTCTGAAGGCGGAAGGAATCACAGGCAGATACAAAATGCTACAGCGAGATACATAGCAATCCCAGTACCTCCCTCAACTAGGATATAGAGGCATCCTCTACCACAACATTTCTCGTAAGTTGCTGCAGCCACACTTTAAGTGTCTCAGCACTATAAACTCCTCCAGTAACAGCTACAGTATTACCCATGATGAATTAATTTATATTAATATGGCTATCACGCGCATTTCCATATGAAACCCATTGTTCTGGAACATTAATAAAAACCTCACTAAGTGAAGTAACATGGTACCCCTACACTTAGTTTGAAGATATTTAAAATAAATACATTTAGAACAAAATTTCTAATTTTTAATATCTTTAGTTTATCACATTCGGCACAGCAAGCAGAAATCCAGTTATCTTCTCAGTACGTATTTATAGCATCGCCCGTTCCCATTCATTCTGCATTTTCTTAGAGAATCTGCTGTACCCTACATCTGCAATTCATTGACTTTACAATTTACCACATGTTGAGATGGAGAGGTCTCAGCTCCATTTGAATCACTGCACAAATATGCAAGTGATTTATCGTTTTAAAACTAAAGACTGCAGAAGAACGACTCCACTTTTCCTGAACATTACTCCTTCTGGCAGACCATGAACAATTACAGCGCGTACTAATTAAGCTCTGTAAATGTGCTGTGCCCTGCTAATGCCTACCAGGCCTCAAATTTAGTTGCATGAAGCCAAACTTCAGCCAGCGACTTAACTCATTCAGCACTGCCCAGTTGCCTGAGCGTGACCCCACAAAGAATAAGGGTCGAGGGTTTAGCCAACCTAAAACAAAGGCGTGAGACTGAACAGATTTTTGCCGGAAAGAATCACAGGGGAGAGATGCTGGAGGGGGTGGGAAGCATCTTGGGAATGAGAGGAACATCCTTGTTGATAACCTGCTAAAAAGGTACAATACCACACCAGCTTTGCAGCGCAGTGCTGGGGGATTCGGATCTGTCCCTGGGGGCTAATAAGTCACAGCGCTCCATTGATTAGGGAAATGCATAAAACCTTCAACAAAACTGTACAGCTATTTGTGGAAGAGCTGAATTGACAGGCCCCTCTTTTTTTTTTTTTTTTTAAAGTCAGGCTTTACATGGCTCTAGAAGAAAAACATATGGCTAAAGGAGTGCAGCTTTCCACCACACACATAACTCTGCCTTTTTCTTAAATTAGTCTCCAAGCACAACAGTAACCTAGGGGGAACCTGAAATCAACTGCTGGAGAAATTAAAGCTAAAATAATACCTAGGCATATTTGAGCAACCACGTTATCTTGTTAAAACACACACCCCCCCAGCACAGACAGGACGGCAGCACTTCAAACCTGACTGTCCACTCTAGCAAAGCGTGTGTAATGGGGAGTGAGCCTCGCTGAGCAGAGCACCGTTTCTTCTCGGCCCCAGACTCTCCTGACACTTAAGAGTCAATCCCCAATTCCCAAGCTTCCCCTCCAACCATCCATTCAAATACTGGCGTTTCCCCCCCGCCCCCCCAAGTTTCTACAATTTCTCCTCACGCTCCAACATCCCTCCTTTGTCCTCCAATTACTCTCCAGTGGCCCCCCTGCTCTCGCAGTGCCTCCCCCCAGTTAACCCCTCCCAAAACACCACCCTGTGCACGTCCCCCTGCTCCCCTCCACGCTGACCTACACGTCCATCCCACATTGCCCCTTCCAGCAGGACACAGGGCTTCTCCCCTAAAAACCGCCTCTAACCTCAACATCTTCATTCATTCAGCGCGTGTTTTCCCTTAACGTGGGCTTTTGCTGCTTTCTAAGAGACACTGTTTCGTACACACAAACCAGTCTAATATATCTATTTCCAAGCATCCTCCTTCTGCATAAAACCCGAGGCAGGTTTTCTTTCGTCCCCAGCTCAGTGGTATGTGAGAAAATTAAAGGACATTTCCAGGTGTCATCTGTCTTTAAATGTTTGCTTGTGCCAGTATCTAGGAAATACTGCACAATACTGCTGAGACCTCTGTAAAGGACATGAGCTGTGCTAAACTTCTTCCCTCCTTCAGCCTGGCTGCATCACCCACTGCCCAGCCTCTACAGCACCACAAGCGTTAATTATAAACTTCGGAGCCTACGTAACAAAAAAAAAGCACAAACATAAACCAGCAGTTGGGAGGAGCAGCAGAAATATTGTTCGCTTTTAGGTGGGGAGAGAAAGGATTTCCATATCTCCCCCACACACCCCCAGCACCACACTTCATCTCTCATTGCTTATAATTAGTGAAAGAAATTTGACCCACTGCCAGTGTCTGTGGACCTTGGATATTATAAGGCCAGCGTGGCGTCAAATATCTTAACATTCATAAGTGTTATAGGCTGTAAATAAACCCCGTGGATTTATGACCCTGCCGTGCTTGCCAGCAAACGACTGTGGCACATTTCTTTCAGCAGACCTGTCGAGGTGCAAGTTTGCCTTTGGTTGTAAAATTAACCATTTCCTTCACAAATGTGCCCAATTAAAAGTCAAAGTTTTAAGGCTTACTTACATATTTGCCAGGACATGGGACTAAGGAGAGACGCAGGGAACACAGCTTTAAACATCCCCCCAAACCTCACAACTCCCTCCAAAGCAAAACTTCTCACAACAGCCCCAATGTGCAAGGAAAGTGTCTGATTTCACCAAAAAGCCCTGAAAAAAACCCCAAACTGACAACCCGACCGCTGTTATATTTCTACGTGCCTATCTCCAGCCCTCATTTTTGGCTGCTCTGAGGCTGGGGGGAGCAGGCGTCTCCCCCCAGGCAGTGCCTGGAGAAGGATCTCCTCCCTTCCCCCAGGATAATGTCATCTGCTTCCTGTGTAGGAGAGCATTTGCTAAATCCAGGTTGTCTCATGCTTAACTGCCAATAATCCAACTTCCACATAACTCCCAGACAGCTGGGAAAAGGTCCTTAGAGTTTTTAGTCATGGTACAGAAACACACGTCCACACAAAAAATCTGCAGCTGTCCTTTTTCTCTACACCACATTTTTTATCTGATTTTGGGGCCCACTCATGAAAGTCTTGACAAATTTAAAACATTTTTACCTACATTCTGGTTTACAAGCGCCAGTGAAAGCTGCAACATATTCCTTCCCCCCCTCCATCTTCAGCTGACAAATCAGCACATACTTGCTTGAACAAAAAATGAAGGGGAAGAAGGGAAAAAATAAACCACACCACCCTATTCAACATCCTCAGTCGTTGTATGAATGCATTCAAAAAACCTGGAAAGGCATCTACTGTATTTTTTTTTTTCACTACAGATCAGCCACTGGTGCACCTATTAAAATTGTTCGATTTCCAAAGCAAATATTATTTTTTATGAAGTGCAGTCCTGCAATTATCCTGTACACTCAGCTAACAGTACTGCATTATATTGTTTTGCAAGGTCCCAGAAACATGAAACTTTTCTCCAACTAATTTTCATAGCCCCCTGAAGAGAAACTGATGGAGTAAGCAATGCAGCATTTGCTTCAGAATAAAATCTTATCAAGGAAAAAAAAAAAAGGAAAAAGAAGAAAGAAAAAGAAAAAAAAAAAGAAAAAAGCATAGCATTAAAAATAAATCAGCTTCTTTACTGCAAGTAAGTTAACAAACACAGTCTGTTTGCCACTGTATACCAGCTATGCTAATGCTATAGCAGAGTGATTCAGCAATCTACCTAATTAAGCACGAGGAAAGTTTCCTTTATGGAGGCTCCATTTGATTTACACCACAGGATCATCAGTTCTTATTTGACAACTTGTTTTTACACAAGTCCAGAAACTTTATTAAAAGCAGGTCCATTCATTTTTTTTTAAACAAAGCAAGTAATTCACTCTCCACTGAATAGCTCTGTATCATAAAGTACCAAAGTGCTGACATATTAAGTTGTATCTACATTATTAAACTAGTTGGTGGACATTAATACTATAATCCATACTGCAGACATTAAACCTCAACCATAAAGATTAGTAAAGAATTAATATTGTCACATCGAGACTGAAACCTTAACACTCCAGCCATAAATATTTCTGAAGGAGATGAAAAACAATTAGCATAAACACCAAAGAAGGGCAAGAACACCTGTTCTTTTTCAGGGCGATAAGCATTTTATTGTTCTCTATTTAAAATGTAATGACCTGTGTAATTACAGTAATATTACATTGTATTGCAAGGGCTTGGAATGTCACACTTTGAAAAGTGTTGTCAAAACAATTGGAGGGAGTGGAAAAAAAAAAGGACCACCATTAACCCTTCACACCCCAGGGTCTAAAGCTTTTGTATTCCGAAGGATTACATTGTTTGATTCAGTAGATAAAGAAAAACAATTTTGCAAGGCAATTAATAAAAAATGTTTCCTCCTAAACATAAAAATCAAGGCGACGGGGCTGCTCTCCACCACAGCTATTCCCAACTCCCAAACTTCGGGGCCAAACATAAGCTTATCCCTACAGTCCCACTCAGCCAGCAACAACTTAGGGGAAAGGAAGATGCAACAGCACTAGTTAAAATAAGAGCATCCGCCAGCAGGGTTTTCTCACATTACACTGCATCTATTTGCTTACCAAAGCCATTAACTAAGCTCCACATTTAAGCTAAAAGTCAAGCACACCACTTCTACATTTTCCAACTCTGAAAGGAAAACAGTCTCCTTTATTATCCATAACATGCAGCCACCCCAGTCCCTCCACAAGTGCAGGGATGGAACTGGTGCTCTCAGATACGTCACTTCATCACTATTTGACTAGACCTCTACTTAATAACATCTATTCTCATAAGCACACCACAGTATTCTATCAATAGCAAGATTAGTATGCAAAAAAATATTTGATTTTAAAAAATAAAATTATTCCTATCAACCTTGATAAAGAGTTCGCAGTATTTAAAGCATTATCCTTGAAAAAAGATTATTCCTCATAAGCAGATTTTATGATGCTTCATAATTCTTCACATTCCTGAAGCAGTAAAGGAGAAATTGCTTCCCACAAGTTTGCTCTTGAACAGACAATTACAGGTACATTTAAAAAAAACAATAATCCCACTCCACCCCCAAATAAAGCAACAAAAAAAAAAAAATCCAGGAAAAAAAAACCACAACAAAAAAACCACACCCACAGACTTTTAAGATTGTACAACAGCAAAAGGAAAAGAAAAACAATTTTGCTACGTATCTGCATCACCTCTTTACCTTGCATGCTCTGACACTCAACAAATATGGCTCCAGGAAAAACTACATAAATAAAAATAAAATTCGTAATTATGCAGAACCATCTATACCTTTCCAACGCGTATTTAAAAATAAAATAAAATCAAACAGGAAAGAGAAAGATCTAGTTCATCTGGAACTGAAAGCTGGTACAGCAGAGAACTAGAATCTACCTAAAAATAGTGTGTGACAGACAACAGCTATCCCGCTGAATCTTTATAATATTCTGCTCTCAGGCCTAAATAAACAACTTTAATTTTTCCTGGCTATAATTAAGTGGCAGGCAAACAAACAAGCATACAGAATGTGAAAGAATAAGGTTAAGAAGATAGGAGAAGGTTGCTGGAGCCTGGATGTGGAAATAAGAAAATTGCCTATTGAGTGTGGAAATATCCTTTCAGAATTCATCTGATAACACAAGCAGGCCACCTGCTATACCAACAATAAGCCAACCTGTAAGCTTTTGTACAGCACCTTTAATTCACACGAACCCAACATTCCTATGGAGGCCCTTTTTAACGGTGGGGGAGCAAGGGGAGGAATGCTCCAGGAGAGCTAACTGCTGAAGGATCCTACCCCACATGCTAAGGGAAAAGGGATCTGTAATAAAGGTAATGAGGAAAAAAGAGCTGGAGCTGTTGTAAGAAAAATGCTTTAAGAAAAAGGCAGCAGAGGTGTGCTTCCGATTAGTCTGCACTTGAACAGTGGAATGCATTGAAGGTAAAAAACAAGGGGGAAAAAAAAAAGGAATACAAAGCTTCACAATTCGCAACAAAGTGATTTGGAATAAAGATTGTTTTGCCATCTGGATTCTGGTACTTATGGAATTTGGAATTTATCACCATCATCCATATACATGTGGGCGACCATATTCAAAAGAAAAAATATAATGCATTCAGTCCCTGAATTCCCCTCCCCATCATTACAATTGCAAACTGCAGTCACCCCTCTGCTACTGCCCCAGAAATCACCTCCTCACAAAAAGAACCTCACAAGCTTCCAAAATAAAACTCTGCCACAGCCCTAAACATATGCAAAGTCAGAAAACCTTCCTCACAACCTCCCTGTCACTCTACATTTACTAATCTGTGTCTACTGACGTTTTACTAAGTGAAAACAAGACTGACCCGATGTTTAATATTTTAATGCTTTAAAACACTTGTAGATCTGATATACTGAAGTTGTCCAAGCCCTCAGTCATTAGTACGGCTTCAACATCTACCCAACAGTAGATCTATTATTGTAAATCGCTATCTCGTGTTACCACAAGGAAAAAAAAAGTGTATAAACACACATGGTGATGGTGGGAACGCTTCAGACTCAGAAACACCCAGAAGAAACAAAACAGCAACGCTAAAGCCATCGGTAGGAATCAGTGGTGTTTGGAAGTCCCAGTGGATTTAACCATTCAAAATGAAAAATGTTTAAATTCTTTAAAAAAGGAAAGGAAAGGTGACACTTGAGAAATCGGATGTCAGAGTAGAGCACACCGTGGGTGACACTACGAGCGGGGAAAACAGCTGGGACTACAAACCCACCAGCAGACCCCAAAGTTTCCTGGGATCTGGGCTAAACCTCGCTCTAGCTGCAGGCACACGCAGACCCTCACCCCCTGCTAGTGAACCCCGAGTTGGGGCTGAAAAAAAAAAAAAAGGCAAAAAACCAACAACAAAAAACCGGACGCTTTCAGCAAATTGTTTTCCTGCCAGCATACTTCCAAGAGGAATTTTGCTCGACTTGTCTGATTATTTTTTGCGCTGCTGTTGCTGCTGCCAGAGCCAAGCGAGGCGAGTTGTTTCCGGACTCAGCCCTGTGCCCCGAGCGCGGCTCCCCCCGCTCCGCACCGGGACGGAGCCGCTCCCCGGGCACGGCCCCGGCCCCGCCGGGCAGGGCAGCGGCGCTCGGCCCCCGCACGCCGCGGGGCGCGGATCGGGGCGGCCGGACCGGGCTGAGCCCGGGCACAACTCGCGGCACCCACGGCCCGAAGGGGCACAATGAAATCGCCGCTCCCACAGGCCGGGGCGGGCGAGGGCAGGAGAGGGTTAAGGGGGAGGAAAGGGGAGGGGGAGTCGGCCCAGCCGCCACGGAGGAGGGCAGAA
>VYZP01013896.1:95892-119844 GCA_013400635.1 Hypocryptadius cinnamomeus
CCCAATGTAATGTGGCGAGGGGAAGGGGAAAACAAATTGATCTTCCAGCAGTGACAAATTGTAACAATGGACGAGTCAATTGGAAACTTTAACATGGGCAAGGAACAAAAGGAGGGGAGTGGGGAGGGGGGCGGGGGGAGACAGTAATTTCAATGGGAATTAGTAAATTGCCTAATGGAAATGGTGTTTGAAAGCAAGGGACAGGCTGTACTAAATAATCCAAACATTCCTCCAGAAATCTAACCTGCTGCTCATGCTAAGGGTCATTCAGCACATAGGGTTTCCAAAACAAAGCCAATTTGTCATGCAATATTTAGAGAGTTTGGGGGTTTCAGCTAAACTGTCTTCTATAAAAAGAATAATAAAAATAATAATACAGAGATCGACAAGGCTAACACGAATTCTCAGGCATTAAAAAGTTCACATAGAAATTTGCATACTAAAGGGAAAGATGCAGACAAAATAGAAATAAAAAAATCACTGCAACTTACAACTTTAATATTAATCAGTAAAGCAGAAGTAGAGTGAAAGGAAGCATGAAAAGAAGTAAAACAAATGTGTACATTTAATCAGACAGGATTGCATAGGACACAAAGAACAGGGCTAATTAGTCTCAGCAGGTAGGGACTAACCTTCAGACTTCATAAATAAATAAGTCTGTGAACAATGTCTAAGTGGGAATATGGAGACAGAAAAGGGATTATTTTAAGACACCAAGTAAAAACATGACTAATGAAATACTTCACTGTTAACTCAATGTACAAATGCATTGAACAGTTTCTTTTTCCACTGGTCTTTTGACTAACTTGCTTTTTACTTTCAGAAATTGTACTAAATAACTGTCTGTGGGCATGCACACTCCCCATTTATCCCTGATTATGTACTCACTGTCTCTGCAAACTAGTGCCTTGCAGAGTGACACCTTAACAAATATTCTCCATTTTTGTTTGCTTTTTGATTTTAAATGCCTTTATATCCCAAAACAATATGAGATTATAAATACAAATGTGACAGACTCCTATTTATTTTGCAGGGCCATGTGCTATAATTTGATCCAAATGAACAAAAACAGTTGCACGGTTTTGTTTTGTTTTTCCAAGATCTTTTTTACAATCTGCTATGGATTTTTCTTTAAGCAAGCATGCTTTTACTTCAGTCCCCGCCTAGTTGCTAACTGTTTAGTAAGCACCATCAGAAGTTAGTGTGCAGGACAGAGCCAGTTGTTGCCCAAAGCTGGTTGTAGAAGAAGGGCCTGATTCTGTAGAGGCTCACACGTGTGAGTCACGTCACTGACAGGTGACTTGTGGAGGTGATGCCACACCCGGACTACTCGTGCAAGCAATGTTACTCACATGAGTAAATGCTGCTAGAAGGGAGCTCAGTGTTGTTTGCCTCAGTGCCAGTGGTGGTCCTGGGTGTGGAAGACGGCTCTGGAAGGGTGAGGGGCTGTGCCCCAGCTGTGGAAGGTGTTTCCTGGGCACGTTTTTGCACCTGGGGTTTTGCCTCCGTGGTGCATTCAGAGGAGTCCCGTGAAAGGCCAGGAAACTGCTCTTGAGTTTTCATCAAATTCTTCGTTTTGCAAACTTCCAGGGGTTTGTTTTCAAACTGCAGCCTAGAGCTAGTGTGGCCGTGAAATCCAAGGATTGCGGATGGTTACTGAACCAACATTTAATGAAGTCAGTAGAAGTAACTTTGGATAGCTTGTGCATCTGATTTGTATCATTTCTCCTTATGTAACAATTTGTTTCACAGTCAGGGAAGTGAGAGCTCTCCAAGGGTCAATAGCAGCTGTCGAGTAGTAGGTTCTCAGACAACACCTTGGATTTAAAAAAAAAAGTATAGTGTTTAACAGTGAAAGAAGCACAATATTAAAAATAGAATAAAAAAAAATTCAAGCTAGTCCATGTCACAAAACACGATTTATTGTTTGAATACCCAGTTTTAAGTGACAGCTGGAGAGATAAAGGCAGGTGCTCCACATTCAGGATATGTTGTCTTTCTTGCCAAAGCTGACCTCTAGCACAGCTGAAGAAGTGGAAGTGCCTTTCTCCAAGCTTTTGTAACCCTCACCACTCGGTGCAATTGTACCAAATGCTGAGCTATGGGGCTTGGTGACCGACGATGGTGTCACCATTTTACACTTTGGTCCTGAGACTCCTGCAGCAGAACAGCAGCAGTGAAAAACCACGAGAGGTTCACCTCACAGCTCACAGTGCAATGAACTGAAGAGGAAAGAGGCTGACATGGGGCAGCCAAGGAAATTTACTGTTTTATGAAGAATGTTTTGGAGTTTTAAATGTCTCACCAAAGGCCCAAGCCTTTACTGGAAAAATATGGCCTGCTAGATGCCAGCTGGATCTCCTGGCTAATGTTTACATATTTGGTGTGAATCTGTTTTCATGGTCTTCTCCAAAAGGTCCCAATGTAGGTTGCAATGTATAAAATTCAAATTATTTATTTTGAAAAGATAAAAGGACTTTGGTTGACCAGGCTGGGATTTGAGTCTACAGCTCAAAGGAATCTGCATGTTTACAAATAATCTTGGATCATTAAATCTGCTCTGAATGTCAAAAAAAAAAAAAAAAAAAAATCAATATTGAAAAGGTTCCAATAACTGGAAGCAAACACATCTGCCTAGTGTCTTACCAGTACTGGCTCTTCCAGAGTTAGCAAAGAGGGGAAATTTTTTCTAGGGCAGACGAGATGACAGCATGAAAACACAGAAACCATGGCTCCTGTCTGCAGTCATTTGCATTGACTGAAATAAGCACACGTGAAAATTCAAGAAACCTATTAAACAGGAAAATATCAACAAACAGTCAGATCATGGTGCTACTGCCAGATTTCTTTGTGGCTTTAGAAGTCACATATACTGACCAGGTCACTGTGTGCTACTAGATAAAGGAGGACTTTCTGTCTTCATTTGATGGCGAAACATTGGAAAATAAGTTCCAAAAAAACTGCCTGCATTGTTTTTCAAGCTCATAACACAGCCTAATGGCTCTCAATCCATGCTCTGCTTCCCAAGTCATGCCTATTGCTCAGTAGAAACATCCCTCCCTTTTAGCACCTAAACCACAGCTGTACCACTTGCTTTTGTTAGAGATAATTCTGTCAAATAATAAAATCGTTAATGGGTAGAAATATGCATTCATGCAGGGATTATTCACACTTTATCATGAGGTGATATCAAGCACTATAGGAGTGAATGACAAGAAATAGGCTTCTGAAATACGGAGCCCTCCATAAATATACCATTTTTATTGACAACCCATCTTTTAACCCTAATAGTAATGGAAGAAATCCAATAAATGAAACATTTACTGCATAACTTGCTTTATTTTCGGGTGGTGTCTGATTCCTTTCTAGCTGTCTCTAGAAGATGTTTTTAGCCTAATTTGCTCCCTAGAAATTTCACTCGCTACAGTTATACATCTATGACGTTTTATTGCCTGAAGCCAAGTCTGAATAAGAACTTTCTTAAGATATACTTATCCTAATGTCAGTCTACAAGAACTGGGCTGCTTTAGTTTGACTTATTTGTGCAGCAGAGATATGGTGCACCTGTATAGCTGGCCATGGCCTCAGATTGTATCTAATACCCCAAAACAAACAAGTGAAACAAGCAAGTTTAGCCGTGGTTAGTTACAAATAGACACTTTTAAACTAATCGCCTTAAATTTGTATTTATATGTCTCTGTTTTCCAAAACAACCAAAGCAGCAGACCATTGTAAAACACTCTAATTTCGCAGTAAGGGTGAGTGTACGTGTCTATAATGTCTGCATATGGTCACAGGCACACACCAAGCACTAGCCAAATGCAGTGTGCTTCAACTGTCTAAGGAATACAGGTTGGCATTGAAGGACCACAGATGTCACTGGCTGAGCTTGCAGACCACTGCCTGGCTGGTTCCCTGGGCTCTTTCTTCTGCCTGCTGCCTCTAGCACCCACTTGTGCAGTCAGTCAGTGCTTTGGAGCAAGAGCATTCTTTTTCTTGGTGGTTTTGCTGGTCCCTCACCAGAATTTGTTTGTGTTATGGTGATGCAGACAATAGAGTGATAATTTGGCTTCCACTAATGCAGTGTCAGTGAGGGTGGTCTTGTAGGTGAACCATGGCTGAGAGCAGATGGTGATAGGCAAGGAACCCAGCAAGCTGAAAGCCCCGAGCATGCCCTGGGCCAGAAAGGACTGCCCTTTCAACTGACACACAGTAATTAGCTGTGTATGCATTTGTAGTCTGTTGCAATATGAGGTAAAAGGGATTAGTTTTGCAATGGTCTAGGAACATGAACATGCGCCAGCTGCATTCCAGCTGTAGGGATTCTGGCTGATGGATGACAATAGTCAGTACGGGAGTAGTAACTTCTTAAAACAATCAAGTCTAACAGCATAAGATTATTTGATCGTACCAAGCAATCACAGAACCACTTGTGCTGGAAGGGATGTGAAGACGCCTTCACTCCAGCCTCCTGCTCAAAACATGTTTTAGCTCTGAATTCAGACCAGTTTGTTGAGGGATTTGTCCAGTCAGGTTTCAAAAGCCTTCAAGGACAGAAATTAGACAACTATGAGTTAGGACTTTGCGTTTATTCTTTGTGAATTTCATAATGTTCTTGTTGGTTCATTCCTCCAGCCTCTCCAGGTCCCAGTGGACAGCAGCTCTGCCCTACAGCATATTAACTGGACCGTCCAATTTGATGTCCTCTGCAAATGTTATGAGACCTCCTCCAGGTAACTGATGCAAATGCCAAAGAGGACAGGCCCTGGGATAGGCCCCTTTAGTGCTGCACCTGCCATTGACAACCAGGGCTTCAGGTCATAATCACCATTCTTTGAGTTTGGTCATCCAAACAGTCTTGTATGCTTCCAATTGTCTACCTATTCAGATTGTAATGTCCTAACTTGGGTACTGAAGTTTCCTCTCCTGAAGCCTCAGGTTTGTGCTCTGTGCTTGTCTTCTTCAGTCCTGTGAAGAAGAACACCATCTGTGTTACGAAGTTTTCCTCAACAAACTCCAGAGGCTTTCCAACCCTATTCCATCCCACTGTTTTGGTCTTTCAGCTGAAGTCAGAGAGGTAAAATTTTCCCAATAGCACTGTGGACTGTTATCTGGAGACTTCTAATTGTGTAAAGACATGATTGACTTTGTCACCTTAATCAGATGATCTGTAACAAACCCATCACAGTGTTACCCTTACTGGGTTGTCCTCAAGCTCCCAATCAGCCTGTCTCTGTCTCCTGTTTCTGTATATTTTTCTCCTGTTTCCGTGTATTTGTGCTGCTTCTTCACATAGATCCTCATGTATTTGTACTCCTCAGAGCACAGGCAAGTCAGTGCACTCCCTCGTGCCTCGGTTTTTCTCCAAATCAGTTCACTTACATTTCATGTTCTTCAGTGTACCACTGTCTCTGGCACTGTGTTTTTCTGTCCCAAATACCTCAGATCTTCAGAGCAGCCTATGGCCACCATCCTAAGTGCAGTCAGTAAGGGTGACCAAGAGGAGGTCATTTTGGGCTAGGACAGGAAGTTTTAATTTAGGCTAGGAAGTGCATTTCCTGCAGGGCCAGAGTTAAACACCCAGCCCAAAGCCCAGGAATGTCTGCAGGCTGGAATGACATGTCCATGTGAAGTGCACTCCTCTCAGGAGCCACCAAAGGCAGATTTTCATTTTACAGAAAACTACAAGAATGTAGGGGGTTTCCTCCACAGAAGCAGTTGTTATCAGCATTTTGCTCAGAGCCACCTCTATGCCACTGCATGTGCAAACAAGCTCCTGACACTTGAAGCTTACAATCATATTAATTAATAGTTGATCTATTAATTCATAAACAAAGTAAAAGAGTTCTCAGGAAAATCCTTCTTAACTTCCTTGAGAGTATTCCAATAGCTTCACCAGGCCGTTTATAATATGGGAATTTACTGTATTTTACTATTTCCCAATAAATAATTTTCTGATTAATAATTCTGCTTTAAAACTTGTTTTGGTCTTTTCTTTTCTTCCTCCTGAAGAATATGTCTTCCTTTTTTCCTTCCTCATTTGGCAAAAGCGTCCCAGCTACATCAAGCAGTTTCAAGTCAGCCAAGGAGATAGACAGAGCCCTGCTGAAGGAGCAGAGCAGTCTCTCTTTGTAAAATATGCAGCCATTTATCAGCAGACAGAGGTTTTTCTTGCAACAAGGAATCTGAGCTGGTGCATACCAAAAGAGTGGCACTGGAGACTTTGTGGTTGGCTGTTGTTTCAGGCACATTCAGCGTTTACATAGCCTGGGGGCAGAAACGAGCAGGCAGGAGGGAATGGACAGACCTTGCTACAGCACAATTAGGTGACAATGATCTATCCAAAACAATCAGGATAGCAGCAACATCAAGTGCTTTCCCTGTGTCTCAGGAGCCCTCCCAAGACTTATTGCATCAGAGGCTCTGTCTATTGCTGGTGCCTCTAGATGGTGTCTCTGGAGAGATGCAGTTGTCAGGAGCTCTGGAACAGGACCCTTTCTGGGAAACTTCTTTCAGCCTGAAATATTGCAATTAGCTCCAGTGGAGCTCGTTTCTGAGTTCTCTGTCCTTACTTAATGCAGGATCCCTAGGAACAGACGAGATGGACCTGCAGGCATTACAGGAGGCATATGTAAGGGGGATAATTTACAGGAGTAATTCCAAACATCCTCCAGCTACTAGAAAAGAAGAGAAAGGTCTCAGGACCTTTCTGCTCTGGTTCTTCAAGTCAGCCTTTCTTGACTTACTTTCTCCTTCATACAGCTTGCCTCTGAAAAAGGGAAGGCAGGGAGCTGCTCTCCTGCTCTTCCACCTCGGCTCTCTGGATCCATTAGCTCCTTCCAAGGACCCTAATCCTACAGAGCTCTGTTTTACAGGGGAGAGATCAGAAAGAAGGTTGCAATTTCAAACCAAAAAGATGTAGAAGATCAGCCTCTGTCCCACAGAAAATGCACCGGTTTTGGATTTCAAGGCATTTGGTAGATGTAAAATTCCACTGGAGACTGTTCTGTTTAGTTAGAGAGGCACAAAGGGCAAGGGTGGGTCCTACATTCACAAGAAGAAACCAAGTGTGTTTTGTCTGCTATTTTACCTGAAGCTCAAATCTATCATTTACACCTGCTCCATTCACTTTTTTTTCAACAACTCATGGTTGTACAAGAACCACTGTAATTCTTCAGGCAACAGCACCCTCAGGACATCTCCTACATCCGTGGGAAGACATAATCTGGCATTCAAGGCATTGTGGCAGAATTGGCATCACCACTGTTTGCCTGAGGCACCATCTTCTTTCTGTGCCTTTCTAGCCTGCTTAGCTTAGCCTCCTTCTCAAAGGCAGAGAGCTAAGGCAGTGCTTTTGCCAAAGAGGAATGCAGAAGAAAGCAGAAATTACACAGATAGAATAACACTGGCCTCTAGATTTCTTTGCTGGCCCAGACTGGAGAAATCTATGTTCAAAAGACCTGGGAAAACTGTGCCCATGGTTATGAAAATACATGGGTCCTCAGGCTTGCCCTCTTCGTCCCTCTGACCTAAAGCAATCTTTGTCCAGACAGGAGTGGAGAACATAGCTAAAATAGCACATGCAGTCCATTTTGCATACTTTCCTGTGGCGCTAGAACTAAATGATTTATAGCTGAAACACTCACTGTTGCAGTACAGGACAATTACAGGAAATTTGGCAAGGCAGCAATTTACCATCTTGTAAGAATATGAAATTCCTTTCTTCCTCCTGATTTCAAACCTGTGGCAAACTACTGTCACTCTCTTAGGGAGAATAATCAAAAGGTTGCAGAATCAGACCTTAAGTTGTTCTTGTCTGGACAAATGAGAACTCTTGTCAATGACCTCCTATGGCCACCTCAGGACATGCAGGGAGCTTCTGCTGTGCCTTGGGTACTTGATATGCCCAGAAATCCTGTTCCGCCAATTAGGTCATGTGTGCATGAATCTGTTACCAAAATCCATGAGATTCTTCCTATGCACAGATCTAGTTGTTTATGTTAGAAAATGGGTATTACATGCTCTTTTGGCAATGACTGTCTATTTTTTACTAAGTGCATTTACAATGTTTAGCAGAAAATAGCAATGTTAGTTTTGATTTAGCACAACAAAATTTTTAAGAATATGTTTGGGGTTTTTTTCTGCAAGCAGATGTTATTTGAATCTAAGCACTACTTTAATACAAATAAATAAAAGTAGGATTTTTAGGAGATTATTATGATCTTCAGCTCTGAGGTCCTGTATTACAGAGGTCATTGAATTTCAACAAGTGATTCCTGCCATGAGTCTGTCATTTCTAGCTGAGTTACAATATTTCATTTAGAAAGACATCTGACCTGGTTTTAAATATTTCAAGTCAGAACTCCCCTTCCACCATAGGCAAATTTTGTTCCAGTGATTGTTCATTACCCTCTCTGGGGAAAAAAGAAAAAAAAGAAAAAAAGAGCACCGTAATTCTATTTCAAACTCATTTTCCTTTTGTTCCAGCCATATAATACTATAAAAGAGTATCATCTTGTATTGCCTTTTCCTTACCAGTAGCTTTCATTCCTTTTTCTGATGTTCTGTGGTCCATGACTGAACAGCTCCTCTCGCCTTCACGTTTTTCTCCCTGGCAGCAGTGGGACATCACAGACAGAGGGCTCTGCTTGTGTCTTGCATATAAGGCAGTGAAAACAAATTTGAAGATTATCTGCAACAGTAACATATCAGAGAATATTTTGTCTTTCCTGGCCTTAAGTTGGTCATCTGAGTGGCCTGAAAATTAATCTAGAGGCCCAAACCGTAGCTTATCCCAGCTACACTAAAACATTCCCACTGTGCAGTGCCTCACCTTGCTACGGTACCTGACTTACTGCATTGACTGCACCCAGTGCCTGCAGGACTGGCAGAGACTACACACAAAAGGTTTATATCCCTACAAGCTGAACTTTCTAATGAAGATACTTTCTAGAAGGAAAACGCTACTAGCTGCCAATAAAAATGTCTTTGTATACCCTAAATTTATTGTCTGGAGTATAAAGCCACTGTACAGTACACTCCTATTTGCATTCCATAGTTGAAATCTTGACCATAAGGACTCTAATGGATAGACATTTCCATTTTTTAATAAAGAAAGCACAGAGACTCTGAGAGACGGACATCTAAGAACTCTGGTTTTAAGAGAAATGCCAAGATCGTGACATTGGGGATACAGTCTCTTGAACTGGCACCAACATTAATTCAATAGAATACGTGATATTCTAGTATAGCTTTGACCAAAACGCATAAAAGTTTCTGTAAAATCCTTCTGGATTTGCTTCTCTTAACAACATAGAGCGCCCTTGTTTTGTTTTACTTTCTAAAAGATTTATTATGCTTGTTTTTCATCAGAGAGATATATGAAGTTTAACTTTCCCTAGTTTTGTTGGCTGACAATCTCACCTCTTTTATCTTGGCTTCCTGGAGAAAAGCAGCTCACCTCATCATGCTGTAGCATTTGTAACCATAGATTAACTTCAGCTGAATGTGACAGGAGATGGAGACATCAACAATATTGATGTGCTCCAATTTAATGACTGTTCGAGAAGTCCAGCTTAGCACTCATGGGAGGGAAGGTCCATAGGGAAAGGGCAGTGTGGGTGGCAGAGAGCAGTGAATCCGTGGGGAAAGGTGCATGGAGAACAGACTGCCCCGCTGCTCACCCCACTGCTTGTTCAGTGCTATTAATGCTGTGGTCACACACAGATTACTCTGCGAACCCCTTCTCCCACCTACAAATATCAAGTCCTTTTCCTTTTCCAGCTAAGATCACATTATATGCCTTGCAGTTACAGTCACTGGAAGGATTATTAGGGAAAAAATGCACATATTGTTGACTGCCTTTAGATTTTTTAAAAATTTTTTCTTAACTCAATTTTATTACAAAAAAAAGGAAATAAACATGTTCAGATGCACCATCGCCCCACAGACATAACAATGGCTTCCTATGCAGAGTTTGGGGATTTCTGTGCAGGAGTTCGTCTTGGAGTTTGTAGGATTTGTAAGATTTTTTTGTTTTGTTTTTTTAACAAAAAGCTTAAATAGAATCTACCAATTTACTCCAAACTGGCAGTGTAGACAGGGAAGTGATACTTCAGCTGTTGTAACACACACTTCAGCAGGACCAGCTCGTACATCATAAAGCACCACTTGCCTTATCTGTGCTGGAACAAGTTGCTCTAAATGCATGAACTATTCTAACAAAAATAGTGCAGACTTATCTCAGAATGCGCAGGGGGAAGTCTCACACGTCCCGATGGAAGGGCACAAGGGCTGAAACTTTGACAATGATTTAATCTCAGTTGCATATTTCACAAGGTTATAGTTAAGAGCAAATAAGCAAAACCAGAGGATTTTTACAGTTCCGTGAAAAGTGGCTTCCGAATTTGTTCAACTTCTGATCTTCACTTAATGGGTAGTCCTGCTATTTTTTTTAAAACTCCAGTGGCAATGTAGTCTGCTGTGAAAGATAAGACCTATACTAGCAATGCAAACAAGCAGCGAAGAAATAGCTTTGACTACAATTTTTGAGTCTTCTTCATATATTACAAACAAGCACCATACCAAAACCAAAACAAAACAAAAAAAAAAAAAAAGAAAACTAAGGGAAAAAAAAAGAAGAAGAAAAAGCCCACAACATCTAGGATGCAGTGATTTTTATATCATCCAAAGAACAGGGAGAAAAGCCTGATTACTCTTTAAAAAGTCTTGGTAGTACTGAAAATATAGCAAAATCTTACTTGTGAAGCAACAACGCTCAGCGGCCTCCTTCGCAAGAAGCCTTCAAATCTCCAGATCTCTGTGCCTACTGTTTACACTGACAGATCTACTGCTGCCCAAGAAGAATGAAGGTTAACAGTGAATCTGGAAATTCAGTGGCCCAGGTGGAGTTTCCATCTGTGAGGCTGTTCTTGGGAAGACAATGATCCTCTCTGTCCCTTTTCTAGCACCTTTGCAAATTGGAGGTATTGCTGGTTGAATGGGTGAGGGGTTTGTACTTTAATTAACTTGTAAGGTCTTAGAAAATGTTTTCAATCTGTGACCTACAGACTCCTGCTACCTTTGCTAATAAAAGGTTAAGGAGAATGGGTTTGCAGATGCTATGGAGCAATCTCTGCATATGGAAATGCTAAAGGGGGCTATACTTTTCACTGGAAATTTGTAGGGGTCCAAAAATCAAAAAAGACTGGGAAAAAAAGTGGCTCAGATCTCATCTGTTCAGATGAAAGAAACTGCTGAAGACTGAAGTGTAGATATGTATTAATATATCATGATATTGTAACTAAAGAGCATTATACAGCAGCACAATGTTATGAAATAGTCCCATCTATTGAGTCTCACAGGGCTGTAGCAATAAAAACATAAGAAATTAAGCCAGACTGGGCTGTTTACTTTTAGTTTCTGATTTCTAAAAAACATTTTATTTACAATAGGTGGTTGTTAATGTTTTTAGCAATGATATCCTTGGGATTATTAATCAGAGTTAGAAAACAGCTCCACACACAGGTTTGACTTAAGAGTAATAGCTGTGTATGATAAAGGAAGCCCTGAAGTCATGCAGGGCATCTTAATATGATACATGTATTAGAAAATATTGCATAGATGCAATGTGGCCCCCAAGTGTAAAACACACACATATTCTCTCCTCCTCCCTCCCTCTCTCTTTCTGTCTTTCACTTGTAGTCTCTCTCTACATTTGCTAAAACTGAAAACAAATCTGTACTATATGAAAGCCAAACCCCTCCATATTTAAAATTGTGAGGTCTAGCACAAGAGAAAGAGTACATTTTGGGGGAGGGAGATAATAGGATTTTTTTTTCATATCAGCAAAAATATTGGAGGTAGATATCTGTGCAGTTGCTGAGCTTTTGTGTTCTGGGGCTAGGAGACTTGAATATTATTAAGGGATCAGTCACAAAGTGCATCAATCTGGCATGTACTAGAGCCAGATATCTATTTGCCAAAAACTGGAAAAAAAAAGTCTCAGCAGGCTCACAGTTGAAGAATGGTGGACATTGCTTTGATTCAAGAAAGCCCTGGCACAGATATCTTCCTGGATATGGATAACATAATGGACTTTGGGGAGCATATTAAGTCACCCCCCCGTGACTTGCTAGCAGCTCTGGATGTGAATTATACAACTCAGGATTGATATGTTAAGGAGTTAACAATTTCTGTCTGCAGCATTTCCAACCTCTGAGTGAAGTATTGGGTTATTTTCTTCCTTTTGGTTTGATGGCAAATTGTGCTATGCTGGGTAATATTTTTTTAAAAGCCTGCAAATAAAAGAAAGTGTAAATTAAGTAGAGTGGGGAGAGTGACTGTGAGTGTGTGTGATGCACTGCATTTAATATTTCTCTAGAACAAAGTCACACTTGAAGGCTGGCTTCTTTATTTATACTGTTTGTTTATGAGATCCACAAATGCTTGTTTTCAGCATGAAATAATTTTTGCAGTGGCTTCAAATGAAAATATGTATTCACTAAAATCAGAAAATCAACTGGGGGTTCACCTCTGCACTGAGGCCCATTCAAACTCACAGCAACCCAGCACCCAAGGGCTCATTAAAGCTTCACCAGGAGGAAACTGCTTGATTGGCTCTGCTCTGGCTGAGTCTGGGGTGGTTTTCCTGGAATTCAGCTGAAAAGTACAGGTGTATGCAACAAATATGTTGGATTTTTGATACCTGACATCGGTTGGGGATTGGTACTGAATGACAGGTGTTGGCAGTTAGGGCAGGTGGAGACTTCTGAGAGGTTTCCTGGCCCTATTTGGTTTTAGGATCAGAATTTTTTCTTGATTGGATTTGATTACTTGAGTTTGATCACATATGTTCATACACATTACATTAAAACTTTATTTCCTTATAAAACCAAAGTGGTTTTGTTTGTACTAAGTGTGATATGCAAAAGGCAATGGAAGGCCATGTCACTTTCTAGAGTATAATTTGTGTGAAAAATTCAACAACAGATAAAGAAAATATGAATAAAGAATGACTGTGGGCTCCCCAATTTGTGTATAATGGAGACAAACTCTTTCTATTGCTCTGTGGATACTTTGCCTTTTGTCCCTGATTTCACGGACCATTATTTTTATTTCATCCCACACAGATCATCTCATAGCCATAATTTCATAACATATGAAAGATACACTATTTGCTTATGTGAGAAAGTAGCATTAGTAAAATAATGATATATTTTATACCTAAACACTTTGTCCTCTTTTCTTCTAACAAGAAAACTGGGTGCCTGTAGGAGCACTGGGAAGTGACCGCTTGGAGTTGGGATGACGTGACTGGACATCTACCAAACAGAACATCCATTCATGCCCCACAGACCACTGGGTTTCAGAAGCTGTGATTTTATAACAATAGCAAAAAAAGGTCACTTTGCAAATGACTTTTTAAAACAGATGACCAAGATCCTGGATATGTGAGGATATTGAAGTGATGAGAGGAATTTACGCTGGAAAAAAAGATGGATCGAAGAATAGCAGTGAGAGTAGGACTGGAATTATGGGTA
Organism: Hypocryptadius cinnamomeus; assembly: GCA_013400635.1. Classification (NCBI taxonomy): domain Eukaryota; kingdom Metazoa; phylum Chordata; class Aves; order Passeriformes; family Zosteropidae; genus Hypocryptadius; species Hypocryptadius cinnamomeus. Next base: position 109,434 of record VYZP01013896.1, read on the forward strand.
CAGAGAGCACAGAAGAAGAAATTTTGGCATTTCACATTTCAAGCTGTTTAACTGCCAGACAGGTGTGATTTACCTGGAATAATTTCCCCTAAGCATCAGGGAAAAAAACAGTATGGTGTGTAAGATGACAATTAAGAGACTTATTTTGCATGATTGCACAGGTATCAGTAAAGGGCTAAGAGTTATATAACGAGGAATTGTGACTGTAATACACAACTTACGAGCACTGTGATTGTACTCACAAAAACACTGGACAAACAAGTTCCATTGCTCACCCCTGGCTGCTGTCATTGGCTGAAAAAATCAGAGAATATTTCTTTTTAAAGCAGTCTCTTCCGTCACTCCACTTGGTCTCCCTTGTGAAACAGCTGGTCTATGGGGGTGCAAACATCAGGAGGGATAAAATGGTCTTTCAAGAGAATTCTTTAAGGTTTTCAGGTCTGATACTCATAATTTACATGAAGAAAAAAAGAACTATAATGGATGCTTATAAATTCTGTCAGGAATGAGGAAATCTGTTAGCAGCTGAAAGTGACTATCCAGCATTATAAAAAGCAGCAGTTTTCTACCTTGTTCTGTCACAGGGTCATGGAAAGTCAGAAGCTGAAAGATCTTATCCAAGTAGATTTTTGCCATCATCCTGGAGCCCATGGGCCAAGAGGGATGGTTAGTGAGTAGGATAATCCTGCCCTCCACACATTATGCAGCCAGGGAGAAGGGCAAGCATTCCAGTGGGACAGACACTGCCAGGCAGCCTTTGTGGAGGTGGTTTTCTGGCTATAAGAATGAATTGGAGAATGAAGTACAGCACCTGTGATAATGAGTCCTTTAAATCATTATGTCTAAACATTCTCCTCAGCCTTCTAAAGACATGTTTCAGTTTAAGCCAAACAACACCATTCAGCGCAATATGTCTGAGGAAGAAAGCCACATATTGTTCTTGCATTTGTCTTTTTCTTTTCCTTTTTTTCAGGTTTTTTAAATTTATTTAAGAACACATTATGAAAGGCCCAATCATTACAGTAAAAGAACAAGTCCTGCAAACCTTCATACTTGTGATTTTAATAGGTGTAGATATGTGAACAAGGATTAGTAACACTCAGCCCTTGCTTAGCATTAATGTGTGGGCTCAAGTTATGTTCTTGCTGTGAATTGGCAATGAGACACAAAGCCTTTCGCCTCTGGGGCTGTGGTTCAAATGCAGCCTGGGTCATTGGTGGCTCTACATAAAATGAGGGGGCTGTTTCTATCCAATTTCACCCTCTCCCTGTTAAAAGACAGTAGAGAATTCAAGGTCAGAGTGATCTCAGAGTCTCTCATCTTATTATGAATTGTTATTTTTCACTTACTATGCTATACTACAGAGCCTGGAGGCTTCTGCCAAGCGTGGGGCATGTCACACTGGTTACTGTGAGAACAGGTGCAGCTCCACTTATTTACAAACACACTCAGTGGAAGAGGAAGATGAGCATAAAGAAATGAAGCTTCACGTCCAAAGGACAGTGGCAATGCCCAGAGCAGAGCACACCTTTCCCCGAAACCTGACTGCACTACTTCCTTCTCCACCTGCAGCTGTGGGCAAAACAGTGGCAGGAAACAGTGTCCTTGGACTTTTGCTTCCCAGCAGGTAACCTGCATGGCTGTCAACCCAGCAGAGTTCATGGTATTTTTTTTAGTAAGGTGGGGATAATATAAAACAAAGTGTGTGACAGATGAAATGCATTAGCCCCAACAATATTAATGGATGATAATGTATACGGTAGATCATTTTATCACACCATTTACATGTAAGTTTGTTTGGTGTATTATTTTTGACACAGTGGAAGATTCATAGATCAAGAGAATTGGTGTAACCCAATTTCACATGTTTTGTTGGATCTTGGAACAAAAGTGGATGCATTTTGAGTATACATTAAGCAAGTGCTGCATTAAGAACTTCCTTGCGACACCTGGCACCTACTTTTATGGCTTATTTTGTCAGATTGTTTCTTCTATTCAAAGATTAATTTTCCCACTTGCTGAATTTGTTAAATCTTTGAACATTTCAGCCAACGAAGAGGTTTTCAGATCTGAGTTTTCTCAGGATTAAACACTTCTGTAACAGAAAAAATGCTACTCAGTCAATACAGACAGACTTGTTTGAAACCTAGCATTTGTTAAACAAAAAAGGTTAAGCTGTTTATAAAGAAAAGCCCAGAATCAAACATGCCCTGGCTTTCAAACATGCCATCTGTAACTAAACAGGCATTGGCTCAAGCACTTATAAAAATGCTATTTTATGCTCATTTAAAATTTAAAACAATGTTGGCTTATCATGTTCATGGTTTAAAATCAAGGTATATGCTGTTCCCTAATGCAGGAGAAAGATGTGACACCCCTTCCTAAGGAGGAGACACCATCTTTGCAACACTTTTTTGGGGGTCAGTCCAATTGCTGTATCAGGTCAGTGCTGTGCAAGCCACCAAGGGGGAATCTCCACTCAAGTACATCCCTGTGCCCATTGCAGGGCTTCTCCCAGCACATGTGCATCCTCTCACCAGACCTGTCAATTCACACCATTTTTATCAGTCACTCCCCTTGGCAATGATAACACAGAGAAAACTTCCCTGGGACTTTCTATGAGCTTAAATTAGAGCTGAGGTGCTGGCATCCTCAAAGCATTCCAAAGCCTGGGTTGTACCCTGTGGCACAGCTGAAAACTGGCACAACTGTAGGATGTACCAGGTGCCAGGTCCACAGTCCTACCTGTGAGGCACACAATCATCTGGTTTAAACCCAAGTTTTCTACTGTGTGCCTGGCATCAACTCCTGCAAGCTCATTCTCCATCAGCCAGACTCCTCGATGGCATCCCAAACTTCAACTCAAACACTTACAGGCATTTGATAATTTCTGTAAATTCCTTTCCCAGTATATGGGGATTTTTGCCATTTTTAACCTGAAAACAGGATTCTAGTGAACTGTACCTATCAGGGTTGTGTTTCTCTGAGACTTCAAGGCCAGTATGGAAAATCCCAAAGCCTCAAATACTTATTTGGGTGGATTTTGCTGGTTCTAGGGGAGTGCTACAGAGGGCTCGGGGGTGTGAGCAGGAAGACTGAGCAAGGCTGCCAGTGTGGCTGGTCCCTGGTGTGGCAGTGGAAAGACTGGCTGCCCTCCTGGCTTGGCTCTGCCTCAGGAGCACTAAAGAGCCTGCACACTATTAGGGACAAGCCTCCAAACTTCTTCAAGTTCACTCATTTAAAAAAGCAACAAAACTCTAAAAATAAAATAAAGCCCAGACAAATGAACAAAAAGACAAGACAAATGCTTAAAGAAAATGAAAAGAATAAAGGATTTTAAGCTATATCCTTGTTACCTTTTTTTCTCCTCAAGGAAGTAATAATTTTTGATCATCAAGATCCCTCTTCCATAATAAGGTAAAACATCAGATTATAAAGAACATTTTTTAATGAGAATTCAGGGACATTTCTGAGCTGGTTGAGAAGTATGAAAGTATTTAACCTCAGTTCCATGGACTGCCCTTTATTAACATTTTTCTTCTAGTGCCACTCACATAACTGCCCTTTCACAAGCCCCGTCTCAACCATTTGGTACTTATAACTTGGTTTTAGCCAGAGAGTGCATTGCAGAATACAAATCAATCATTGACTTTATTTCTTGTGACTAAAGGATTTCATAGACAGTATCTTTGTGGACAGAGCTACCACAAAGAAAACAGTGCTTAATGATTAAAATGTGTCCATTTTTCTCTCCATTCAGCAGTGAAACTATCAGAAGTGTTTGGAAGCCTGTTCAGTGAGTGATGTGGCACTGACAGTGCAGCACACCCCAGCTCAGCTGAGCACATGCATATGTAAACAACTCTGCTATCAAACACTGTGCCTTGTCAAAGATTAAACGTGTCTTTAGGGAATGGGAACAGTGCCATGCTAACACCTTGGCAATACAGGCCAAGTGGCAGGACACTTGGCTTCCCATCAGTTTGTCACAAGCCTCCCTTGGAAACATTCTTCTGTAAACACGAGAGCATCCCTGTCATGGGTTTCTGTCCACTGGCTGCTCTGGGTGAGCTGCCAGTGCTCCACACATTGCCAATGTTAGCAGTGCTTTTGTCAGGTGGACACTTGCCCACTAGGAAATGGATTGAAGCCACCCATGTACTTTAAATGTGCCATTGTCTGAGCTCCAAGTGCTAATGAGAGTTAATGGCATCAAGTCTGGGCTGGAGTCTTGTAGGAGCTGTATCTGAGTACCCACTGTTACCTTTGAGGGTTCTGCCCTACCTCTCAGTATATAATGTTTGTACTACACTTCCTTAATGCAAGAGGAATATATTTGTACTTGTACATTGCACAAAGGAAGCAGAGCCAAGCTAGAACAGAGGGTAGCAACACTGTGTTTTAACTTAGAAATTAGGGTGAAGTTGATTAAAAAAAACTGATGAGGTTTTGCTGTTCATGTAGAACAGCCAAGTTTTATCCCAGAGAGTCACATTCAGTTAAGTGCATTTAGCTCTGTCTGCTATTGCAGGGTGTAGAATGGACACCAGTTGCACCTCTAATGTTTTGGAGAGCTGACACTTCCAGAATGTTTTGCAAATTTTAGCTCAGCAATTTTGACAGAGCACAAATTCTCAGGCATGGTGATGAGAAACTCTGCAACCCAGTGGACATGCACTAAATTCTGTCCCCCAGCCATGGGGCATGGAAGAACTTTTTGAAATAAAAAGCTTTTCTTACAGGGCTCTTCCCTTGCCGGTCTCCTGATGCCAACATTCATTAACATCCCAGTGTGGACGCACTGTACCTGGTACATTTGGATGCATGGCCAGTGCTCACCCTGCTTGGGCACACCAGAAACACTCAACAGCAGCCAAGAAAAACAAGAAGAAAGAATGTCCATTAGGAGATACTTTGTAAGAGTTACAGAATACCAGAGCAGCACCAAGTTTTGAGGTTGAATCCTTAGGTTTCTATCTCTTGTCTTATTTTGCAGACATCAGCTCAGACAGATTTGCAACACTTGACAGAGAAAAATCAGTAGATTCCTGACCTCCTTGATGTCAGTGGATTTTGCTGCTAGCATTCATGGAGCCAATATTTCATTCCATTTTAGTACTGGATTAACTGAGGTACACAAGGCGACACACTTGTGAATAAAGGCAGTGCATTGGCCTCTGTTTTTCTAGGCATTTTGGAGACACATCTCATGGTCTCAAAACATTATAGCAAGAATATGAGACTTACATCCTTTCAGACATGAAGGAATGCTGTGGCAACAAATGCAGCAAAAAGCACAGCTTATGATAAATGCAAAGCAGGTTAACAATAACTGTCATTATCAGAAGAGAAGACACATCTGGAAGCAGGTGTGAATATCAGCTCTCAGAGCTGGAGGTAGTCTTGCAGTCTTGAATATGTACAATACTCAGCAAGAAGAAATTTTAGCATGACATTAAAAAAGCCGGTTTTTGTTGTTGTTATCCATTTATTTTGTTGTTTTCACTTACTGGTATGAACTGCATAATATTTTTTTTAGTAGTCATGTTGTTTGTTGGACAGTTCTGTCTAAACCTTAGGGTAGTGTACAATGAATTAAGACACACACAAACATACACACCTGCAAACTATAAAAAAATCCGCAATGAAAATTTTAAGTAAATACATCAAGGAAGAAACTGGCCTCACATCCACCATTCAATCTTCCACTGCTGTGTCTTAAATGAGAAAAAAAGAGAGCCACAAATTTTGGTTCTTGAAACCAGAAGAATGGTTCACACAACATTTTTTATTTTTTCCACTTCAGGATCTCTGGTTTTAGCATTGAAAAGAAAGGATGGTTTGCTTTTGCCATTCATGTATGACACTATTTTACGGCTCACAGCTAGCTGCATGCAGGCTTCAGTAGATGAACAAGGAGGTGTTCATTACCTGAATGCAAAAGTTTAAGCAATCACAACTTAGCAGAATCTCTTGGCCCAGGTCTCATTAGCCTAGGAGTTCCAATTCCCCTGGAAGCACCTTGTTGAGGCAGACAGCTTGCCTCTTCCAGCACATCAGCTCTTCCTTTGTACAAAGGATGTTACAGGAGAGTGATTAGATGGAGGAGGATTTTTCTGCTAAGAAAAGAGCTGGCAGAGGGGGATGTTATAGTAGAATATAATATCATGAATGGCACATGGAAGGCAAATCAGAAATGGCTGTTTCTTTTGCTGTCCCTAGTTCTTGCATGAGGCAAGCAAGTGGTATGTTCACAAAAAATAGCAAATGTTTTGTTGTACTCCTTCACAGAGTACAGATTGGAGCAAGTTGTGAAACTTCTTGCCACAGAAGTTTGTGTGCCAGAAGTTTGCACAGATGAAATAAAGGAGACTAGATAAAGTAATGGAATTAAAAGCATTACAAAAATTAATGTGCAAGTAAATCTTGATGTGCCATTCAGTCTTGGGAAGACCTGAGCTGCTGGAAGCTGAGTGAATAAACTTGGGACATATAAATGCCAGGATACATTTGCCCTGTTCTTGTGCCCTTATCTGGGCACCTGGTATAGCAAGAACTCAGACCTTTGGCCTGACCGTGCTCGACTGGTCTCGTGTTTGCACCTCTGCCTGGTTTGTGCTTATCTGCAGCCTGCTGGTAAACTTCTGTACAGCCTCCCCCAAAATGTCTTTTAAGAGCTTAAAGTATCATGAACTTTTACCTAGCAATTTGTGCAGATTTCTTGAACTTTAGAAGAAGCTATAAGTAATGGCATTTGCTGAGGAACACAGTAAGGTACAGAGTCAAGCAGGCCTAAGTCTCTTCAATGTGTGTATGTGTGTGCATACATGAGAAGGAGAGAGAGATGAAGAGAAAATATGTGCATGTGAAAGTAACTTTGTGTATAAAACAGATATTTTCCATGACATATGCTGATGAATTGAATTCTGTTAATTTATAAACTGCATTCAGAGCTGGTAGAATCTCTGTAGTATTTCATGGCCAGATCCTGTGAAAGGACTGGGAAAAATCTGTTCCAATTTACTCCGCGCTCTGCAGTGATTTTCTAACCAACTGTGTGTGAATTGTTATATTTCGATCTGTATATAGAGCACTGAGCACTCTGGCCCCAGCCCAGACAAGCAGTTAAAGGAAATGTCCTGCTGAATTCACAAAGACTGTTTGCATTCTTAAAGTTAAGCATGTGCTTAAGGGCTTTGCTAGATCATAACCAAAGATCTCAGAAGCAGTTGGCAAGACTGATACCACAGAGAATAGAAGAAGAGGAAAACAGCAAGAAAGATGTCAATAGATATATTGACATGAATTTGGAATGGTGCTTAGCATTTGAGCGCATTAAGGAAAAAGAGATCTAAAAAGCTCAAGAAAAGTATTTGAGAGAGTGTGTTGACTTCTAAAAAAACCACTTCTTTCTAACAGCCATACATCAATCACTGACTTTCAAAGGAGAGAAACATTGCAACGTGTGTTGCACCATTCTCATTGTATTATTTTGCTATGTGTAACACTGCAGCAATTTTCAGCATACAAATTCTTAATCTTGTTTTGACTCTAAAGCACCCACAGATCACATCATTGCTGAATGGGCATCTCTAGAGATTGTCCTTTCAGAGCAGGGGCAGCTATAGCAGGTTGCCCGAGGGGTTAGCTGTTCCCAGGGATAAGGATGCCACAGTCTCTCTTGACACCTTATTCCAGAGCCTGATCACCTTCACCAAGACCTTGGTATCTTCCAGCGGTACGAAACTCCTGCCAGTATTCTCATAAATGTTTAGACCTTCTTCCTATACAGATGCTCTGCTCTACAAAAGCAGGTAGGCCCCAAGATTTCAAAGGGATTAGGCATAGGATTGTAAAATAGACATAAGTATGAGGGCTTTCAGCACTTTAGCTGGCAAGTCAAAGTGAGTCGATCAAAGTTGTAAAAATGGAAAAACCCCTCAAATTACATCCTGCAGTACTTTTGTGACACAGATATCACAATATGTGTGCACAATTTTTCCCCTTGAAATTTAGAGGAGTATTATTTCTTAATCCTGGGTAAGATTTGAAAAATTTTCAGTTTTAGCTGTGGTAGTGGAGGGCTTTTAAGGATTCACTCACATTCTGCCTCTCCTCCATACCCCTGCCCCTTAAATTTAAGAGCATTTTCTCACTGATTCTGATTTCCATAACAGCCATAATTTCACTCTTTCTTTTCAAAAGTTCAAAGCTCCAGTGCTGGTAAAGTGTATATGGATAAGATTGAACCCTTGGAAAACAGCAAAACACATGAAGGCAAAGGTGCATGATAAAGCGATTTATCTGAGGCTTTGCAGTTATTACACAGATAACATTTTGATATGTGTATTATGTTTAGTAACTCAGTATCTATGTGTGTAATAGACAATTTTTTATTTAGAAGTTTATCTTCCAAAACTGTACCGCGTTTTTCAATGAGTCAGCTGGTTACAGTGACTCCTGCAATTTGTGAAGTAAATGCATTTATGTATTATGACATGAAACGTGCTTCATTCATTTCTGCACCGCTGTTTATTTATGATAATACTTCACAGGAGATGAGTGAATATTCTATAAAACCTTTCAAGGGGTCAATGTAGACTTAACTATAGTGTCTTCACTCTGTACTGACTAGTAAATCTTTGTTGAGGGATGAGGTGGCTGGAGTTTGTATGCTCACCACGACCTGCATGGATTAACGGAGAGCAAAGGTTCCAGTGAGTGTGTTTGTGCAAACATATATCTACAGGAACCTTCAGGCATCCTGAAAGCTCATCTGCTTCCCTCAAGGATTTGAAAAGATGGGGAGGAGGATTAAAAGAGTGGCTAACAGATAGAAAAATATTACTGTTATTTTAACTTCTAATTTTCTGGGCTTGCTAGAAAAAGAGAAATTGTTATTTTTCAGTTAGCATGAAGATGCTGTGGGGTATTCACATCTCTCCCTAAAATAGGGCATTTGGAAAGTGGTTGAAAAAAATCATTATTTTGGTTCTGTGTGGATTTAAAGACAGAAAACAATTGATCTGCCCTCAAGTCCACAGCTACCTAAGGAAGCGAAACAAAATATTGTCTGTATTGTACATAAGTGGCTACAAGATGATTTTAAAGTGAAATTACTAGCATCACTTGAAAACTTCGTTTTTTCTCTACTGATGCCAAATTTTCAAAACATTTCAAGCACACAAAATCTATTCCATCTTTTCAGAGCAGTCTGGATGCTACCAGAGCTGCCGTGGCCATCCATCTCAGCAGCCATGCTGCTTCCAGTGTTTTGCTGGGATCACACTGCAAGGTGGAGGAGCATGGACTTTCAGTGAATGACTGACTTAGGGAGTTTTCCTGGCACCAGCTCTTCTTCCTTTGCACCACATCCCTTGAATCAGGCTCAGTACTTTTTTGAAATAGCCCACCACACGGTGGAAGACTCAACTGGCAAAAAATGTGAATAGTGTTCCAGTGGTTGAGTGAGCTGAACTGCCTGACTGAAGAGTGAGAAGGGAGGGGGAGGAAAGAAGAGAGAAGAGAGCCACTATGTTAGAGCCACTTTCTCTTGAAGTCTTATCCTAAGAAAAAACTCTAGGTAAGTATACCTGCAGGCAATGAAACTCAGGTCTGTTTTTCTCAAGTGCTCAATACTTCTGCTAACTCCCATGGCGACACCTTAACAGTCGGATTCTCAAAAGGACTTAGTCTTCAGTGAGCACCCAGGGTGCTGAGGCCTTTAAAATTTCTGCTCTCTTCCTTTGCTGCCTACTTGGGAAATCAGATTTTTGTAAAATTCTGGCTTTACTCAATAAGTAAAGCTTCTTAGTTAACTCCACTAGCTGGGGGAAAGACATGGATCTTTAATACCCTCTACTAGTATTTGTTAGAGCAGCCCGGGTTGATTATAAAATGTGTCTGCATGAAGGAAGCTGGTGTCTGTATTTCCCTCCAAAGCCAATGTAGAGTGTAGGGCATAAAATGCCATGAGATGGTGGGTCAGTCTCCAGATCACGGGCAGGACACACAACCCCTCCCTGAAAAGAATTTCTTTCTCTCTCTAGCTCCAGGCTGGGTAAAACTCCTTAACACCATATTCTGAATTTTGGTGAAATTGTACAGTGCTTGAACCCAAGAAGATATAAAGACACTCTCTCCAAAGGCTCCAGGAAATGATGCAATCTACAAACCATTTACTACCTGTGTGTTTTACCCTTGGATTTTGCCAAGGTGCTTAACTCTGCTTTATGGACTTCCCATTAAACTTATCTCATTGTAAAACAGTGTTTCTTTAGGGAGGGGAAAACGTTTCAACCTTAAACGATTCAAATCAAAATTGCTGAGGATTTTTACACACCTGGAAGTGGCACCAGTTAGTTCTAAACAAACTGTTGATGTGAAAGCACCGGCACACCCCACTCTCACT
>VYZP01013897.1:2760-17297 GCA_013400635.1 Hypocryptadius cinnamomeus
GTCATACAAAGCTGAGACAAAACACTCATAGATATTTCCAAGGTGATTTAAGAAATAGCTTAAATATTCATGGCATGTGATTGTAGTAATGGGCTCTACATCCACAGAAAGGAAAAGTAACCCAAAACTATTGAAGATGTGACAAAAGGAATTACAAAATTACAACAAGAAATTACAACAAGGAATTACAAATTACAACTATAGTTTTTCCTAAGGTGGCAAGGCATATTCAGGGTATTTACTTTTTTTAAAATATTGATAATGAGGAATTTCTGATTCTTACAGAATATATTTAGAATGATGATTAAAATTAGTTGCAAAAAAAAAATCCTTACAGATACAGTTCTGAACACAGAAAATAAACCTTTACCTAAACAAGTTCTGACATTTACCAGCTCTACTATAACAAATTCAGTAAGGGAAAGCATATACTTTCTTAAGAAAACATAAGCCCATTGTTTTTTCTTAATCATACCTGACATCCTCCCCACCAAGATATATTTTTCTACTACAGTGCAAATATCCCATTCAACAGAGATCAATTTTTGCCAAGTTAATATTTGCATGAGGGGTAGAAAAATACAAATATATATTTTTGAATAATAAGCCAAGCATATGCAAGAAAAGAGCAATTATTTTCTTTAAAATTAACATTGGCCAACTTGAGTATTTTCTCCCTCAATGTACGTCATCATTCCCATTTTTTTTCCAGACATGGACTCTTTTTCTGTCTTGTTAATTCAATATATTTAATTATAAGTAATTTTCATGTGGTGAACTAAAATATTATTGCTCAAGCTTTTAAATACTACTTTGAGTTGCATTTGCGTGGGTAGGAACTTGGACAAAAACTCAGATTCTATTTTGTGCTAAAACATGCCACAGCTTCATGGATCAAACTGAGTCGTTCAAAGACCATATCCTATTTGCAGAAAACCATGGAAGGTGCAGCAAAAATGACAGAAACTTGCCAAAATTATTCCTGTTGAAATCCCAAAATCAGGGAAGAGACAGGAAGCAAAGAGACAGGAGAAGAGATGGAAGAAATGAAATGCTAAAAAAAAAAAAAAGAAAAAAAAAGAGAAACTTCCAATAGCAGATGAAAACAATAAAAGGCAATGGGATGACACAAAGTGCAGGAAAATGGACTGAAGCTTGCCCAATTGATCCTCATGGAAATCATAAGATTCCATTCTCTTTCCTGAAAGGAAAATTTGAATTTAGTCTAAATCTATTTTAGATTATCTACATGCAGATCACTTTTTTCCCCCCTCTCTTTATATTAATTTAATTTTCCACTTTAACTTAATGGAAAAGGAAACTTTTGCACATAATGGCACAGTCAACCTCTGCTGGAAGGTTACCTTGTACTGCACTATTCCCCAAAAACTCATTCACCATGTCAAGTTTTTTGCCAGCTAAAGTAAATATACTCTAATTTATTTGTACTTAACAGTATGCTTCACACTGATAGACAGCTAGTTAAGAAGCATAAAAGTGTTTCTATTGGCCTGGGTGCTAAAAATGATACATCCATAAATAAATAACAATTTTACCTTTTAGTTTAGTAAACTGGCATGGTTTATAACTCATTTGATTTGCAGTATAAATTTCCAGATTACAGCAACGAGCCTAAAATATCTAAAAAAGATTGCTATGATTACAGGAAGGCTTCAGGAAGACAGAAAGAATACAAATTTTTCCTCTCCCTGTGGAACATGGAGGAACGGAAAGGCTTGAAACAAAACAACCAAATGTCAAGCTTTCAGGTTCTGACTTCTAATGTTACATTCCAGAGTTAAAAATACCCCACAAACCAACAAACAAAAAACATGCCCTGCTAAAGGAAGCCTCAAATCATGTCTTAATTTTTTTTCCCTTTATATGCATAAAGAGCTTTGTCTGGAAACTGTTAAAGGTCTTCCATAACTATTCACATATTTTGTCCAATATATTTACTTGGATCCAAGATGAAGAGGATTAATTTTTAAAAAGTTGAATATGGGGCTTTATTGTAAATCAGATTATTTATTTGATACTTGGAAATCTATTTCATGTTGGTATGATTATCTGTATGTGTTGTGGTTGCATATTTATCACTACTGCCTTATAAAACACTTATTTAATATGAGCTTCAAATATATAATATGTCATTAATATTCTTTCTAATTCAAAAGAACAGTGTAATTTTATCATGCAGAAGAAGTCTCTGTTATTAGAGGCATGATCTTTTTTATAGTACCAAAATTATTTGGAATTCATCACTCTTTGTTGTACTGTGCAATTTATAATTATCTCGCTAATTAATTTCAAAAGCAATTCAATTTTATCCCTTTGTGTAAAAAAAAAAAAAGCAATCATTTATTTGGGGTGGGTGAAAACAGCTGGGAAGCATGTAAAGGAACTTGAAGTCATTTTACTTATTAGCTCTCTTGGTGGAGTCTACCATTTTAGAATATATTTATCAGGTATTATATTGGTTTATGTGCTGATCCTCTAAACACTGATCTGAATAAAGAATTCCGTATTCTGGCTGATAAGGGTAAAAGCTGAGATAGGGCAAACAAGAAAAATAACAATTATAGAGATTTATGACCAGAAAGTTGCACTTAGTAGTATGATTCAGCTTACAAATTTTATAAATTATCTAAAAGGTATGCTAACATAGAAAAGTATGTGGGTTGAGTTGTAAGAGCAGCTCAACTGCAGTTTCTTAGTATAGCACTGAGGATAACATAGAAATAAATTCAGGACAGTCTGAAAATGTATAGCTGAGAAGGTCAGTAGATGCAAACAGAGATGTGGGCCATTTACCTGCTTGATGTTGAAGGCAGCCATTTTATGTTTGTCCATAAAATGAGGCCAAATGGGTAAAAAAAGTTTGGTATGATAGAAAGACAGAAATGTAACATCTCCCATATCACTTCTACAAAGAAGTCAGTCCACTGGAGAGAGTCAATTTATATATACAGCATGATGAGTCAATGTGCATTGACTCATGTTCATGCTGTACATATAAATTTCCTCTATCATCTGCAAGAAGAAAAAGGTATCTCAGCACAAATAGCATATACCCACAGAACTCAAAAAGGGCTCTCATATAAGCAGCACAGACTTAAATTATTTGGAGAAGATGGAGAGAAAGGTGAACCATCAATCCAGGTTTTTGGAATAGCACCTTCAGATAGATCCTAGAACTTATGGAAGTTTTCCATTACAAGTGGTGAATTTAAGTACTGTTCTAAATAATAGTTTGGTCCTTACCGACTCATCTGGAAAATGGGGATTGAGGTCCTTCCTCTTACAGTGTGTTGCAGTGCATCTAACTCAGTACTTTAAGTAACAGAAGAGTTGGCCCAGGGGTTTACCAGCTTCATCCATCTCCAAACAGCTAAACCACAAAGGCAGATATCCAAACAAGAACTTCCCCCTACTTCTCAAATATAGAGTCCATATGAAAGCAGGAGGCAGTGAAACTTTGGTGCCTTGTTTCCTTTTCTGCAGCAGAGTCTTCCTCCCTTTTGTCATTCTTCAAGCTGGAACATGAGGAGACCTTGAACAAATTTGGGAGTGGGGCCAGAGCAGAAAAAGGGTAAACAACTCTTTATTCTTCCTCTGTTTGGTTAGCCAGTGTTTGTCCTGATGTCATGTCTGGCAGACACAAGAAAAGCCAGCAGCTTGGCAGTGGAGATACTAAGCACCAATTCAAGATGTTTTCTGATAGTATCCTGGACTTCATTAAGCTAGATATCCATTACCAGTGAGACCTTGAAGCATATTTCAGGAAATGCTTGGAGCGCTAGGAGTGTTCCAGGAAAATGTTAGCTGAGATGCCATTACCTAACCTGGACATAGACTGACTATGACTGCCAACAAGCTGAGCTATGATGTGAAGCTCCAAAGCACCACACTATAGATTTTTGGCAGTTAAACCTTGCTTTCAACAAAATTGGACTGTTTTGTTAAACTTAATTTGTAAGTACTGTTTTTATTCCCTTGGGAGTAGGTTAGCAATTTACGCTGGAACCCACTACAGGAGGTATCATTTACCCACCTACTAAAGAGGTCTGTAAAGTGCAGGGGGTTACAGTGTTTCCTTCTTCTTCCCTAAGCCATTCAGAACCTTAACACGAATGGGAAGACTCTAGACCACACTGGTGTAAAGTTCAAAATAGATGACTTGACAGCTTCGGGTAGTGGGGCTGGGAAGGTATTTTTTTTCCATTCAAGAAGTGTGGGCCAGAAGTCTTGGCTTTTGTTGCTGAGGAACATGTTTGCATTATCAAAAACCTGTAGTCAATCATATAAATGTCTATTAATTTAAAATTCTAGGTTATATCTCCTTTCAGTCTAACTCCAAGTTCTTTGGGCTGTCAGATGCATCTCACTAGAGGAAGCAGAAATTTCAAAACTGCAATCCAGTCTCCAGAGATGCATAGACCTCCTAAACATTCTTCAACCTGGCTGCAGACAAGCAATCCAAACATGGAACAACAGGGTCTTACAGAGAAAGTCAGTGTGACAGGGTAGGATCATGGCACAACAGATGCCCTAATAATTACTAAGACAGTTTTGTTTAGTCAATATTACACCAGGAAGAGTTTATGAGAATGCTTTGAAAGAGGCATGAACATTTCTAATTTTTTTTTCCTTTTTATATAAGAAAATGTCATGGCAAATCTGCAAATGATCTTCTACCTTGCTTAGGAAGAAAAAACTGAAGCATGTAGTTGACTATTTCAGCCATCCCCTAGTAGTTTAACTCTTCTTTAATTACACCAGCTGATTTACTTCAAAAATTCCTAACCTGGGGTCAAGCCCAAACTAAATCATCATGTATGAAAATCAAAGGTTGATTTTCAAAAGTATGACTGGAACAGATGGGACTGAAGACATCATAGTTTGAAAACAGCCAAAGAGTTATTGGTTTAATAAAAATGAACACTAAGTAACACAGAAAATTTTACAAGAATTTGAATGAACAGAATTAAGGATGTTGTTGCAAGCCTGCTAAAAGTATAAAAGCGCTTGTGACATAGAACAAGGGAAGGGAGAAATTTTAAAAGGCAAGACAAGGCTTAATTTTTGTGTTTTCTTGTTTTTCAACTTGGCAGGTACCTGTTGTGGGTTGACAGCGGCCAAACGCCAGGCCTTCATGAAGGACACTCACCCTCACGTGCCACAGCTGGGCAGAGGGGAGAAAAAGAAATTAACAAAGGGTTCATGAGCTGGGATAAGGACTGGGAGAAAGCACTCCAAGGGTAATACTTAAAGGTAAAAAGTGAATTCATTACTAACAGAATCAGAGGAGGATAACGTGAAGTACAACAAACCCTTAAAACACCATTTTTCCCCCAGCCCCTCCCTCTTTCCCACTGATAGCACAGAGAGACAGGGAGTGGGGGTTTTGGTCAGTTCGTCACCTGAAGATTTACTTCCACTGCTCACAGAGGGGAAGGAGTCTTTCCCCTGCTGCACTGTGGAGTCCCTTTCCACAGGAGACAGCTCTCCATGAACTTCTCCAACATGGATCTACTCTCACAAGCAGCAGTCCTGCCAGAACTGCTTCAATGTGAGTACCTCTCACAGGAACACAGTCCTCCAAAAACTGTTTCAGTGTGGGTCTCTCTTTCCACGGGGTGCACTCCTCCAAGGACAGGCTGCTGCAGCCTAAAAGCAGGGGCCCCCTCTCTCCTCCGAATCTCCCACTGGATCACAGCCTCCTCCAGGCATCCACCTGCTCCAGCAGGGGCACCTCCCCTACAGGCTGCGGGTGAATCTCGGCATCCCCCATGGATGCCCATGCACTGCAGGGGCACAGCTGCTTCACCATGGTCTCACCATGGCCTGCAGAGAAATATCAGCTCTGGTCCCTGGAGCACCTCCTGCTCCTCCTTCTCCAGTGACCGTGGTGTCTCCATATAGTTTCCCCTCACATGTTCTCACCTCCTCCTCTTCTCTGACTAGAAGAAAAAGCCTGTGCACTTTGTTTTGATTTTCTTCTTAAATATGCTATCAGAGAAGCGTTACCAATCTCCCTAATTGTCCCAGCTTTGGCCAGCAGTAAGTCCATTTTACTTTGGCCAGCAGTAAGTCCATCTTGCTTTGGCCAGCAGTAAGTCCATCTTACTTTGGCCAGCAGTAAGCCATCAGAGATTGGCTCTGCCAGACATGGTGGAACCTTCTAGCAGCTTCTCACAGAAGCCACCTCTGTGGTCCCCCCGCTACCAAAAAGCAGTGCAAAATTGACACAGTACCTTATAAAAATTCTAAATGAAACTCATACTGCAGTTTGCATGATGTTTCAATTTGCCAACAATGTTGTGATTCCATATGTGTTGGCAACTGTACATTTGTCTTTGCCTAGTCCCCTGCCCAACTGTCTCCCTCCTCCTCCCTCTATCCCAAAAATAACAAATAATTCAGTACTGAAGGTTTTCTTCTATATAGGGCAATGTAATACAATATGTTCATTGTATTTCAGTAAAATATAACAACCACAATTTCTTCATCCCTGAGGAACCTTCCCATCACATACCATAATTTCAGTCCTGTAATCCCTTCCAATAAGATTCCCAGGGACTTCTGCATGCAGAAACTTGTACCATCATGCATGAAAGACTTCAGGCTGAAACAGCCTCCAAGTAGAGTATGGTGTCAACATTCACAGTACTGTTCCAGGCATAACTGCATCATTGGAATCTGCTGTTAATGTTCAACAGAGGGTTTCCTGTGGGCCTAAATTTGGCATGCAGTACCTCAATTTATGTTCACAGAATCATTTGGGTAGACAAGAGTTAACCAGATTAATGTATCAGTTTTATGGATGAAACTTAAAAAACTCAGTCAATGAAACAAAATGTTAGTAGAGTAGATGTTTAGTATATCCAGAAATAAAAACTACAAAATAATGAAGAATATAAAGAAATCTTCCATGTCCTTTCATTTTTCAAAATCCCAGCTTGGGTTTGAAGAACTCAGTTCTAGTTTGTTCCTCTTGCCAGAGAAAATCCATGAGGAAGCAAAGTATATGTCAAAACTTGTTACTTGTTTTGTCCAAAAAAAGGTAGCTCTTACAGAATTTCTGAATTCCCCTCTTCCAAACCCTCTTGTTTAGGTGTCTTTCACTTAGAATACTGTGCATAGTGACTTCTAATCCTTACCTCTGTCAAAGTGTTTCTGAAGTTATTAGATTAAGTGGATTAGATGCTTCGGAACAGAGCACATGGGGTAGATGGAGCAATATATTTGCAACATCTTGAGCTAAGCAGATCTCCTGTGACAGTCAAATGTCATTTTACTCTCAAAGTGAAAACTGAAAGTTATTCAGTAATAACACTCACATAGCAAGATACCCTTACTACAAACTATGCCTAACAGGTATAATGCAGAAATTGCTATGTGAAGAAGCCAGAGTGTTCCCTTTCTTTTCAAATTTGGATATAGTATGATTGTTAGTTTGGCAGATTATACCCATCACATATATGCCAAAACAATCAGTAAGTATGTGGCAGGTTTTGTCAGTCATGCTTGCCCATCCTGTGCCCCAGATTATTCAGATCAGAGAACTTGTTGAAGCAGGGCATATGTGATTTTTGGTGTGCACAGCTTGATTTTACTCCCATGGAAACTCAGATATGATAAAAAAGGGAAGGCCCATGCACCTCAATCTTAACTTCTAAAGCAATTAGGTCACAGATAAGGCATATGCCCGTTTCAGGAACTAAGAGGCACATCTGAGGTCCCACAGTACATGGGACTAATGAATTGGTTGACAGATTGTTCAGATTTATTTCTTCATTAACATTCTTATTTCTTTATTTCAGTTTTTGTCATAAGCATACACTCCAAAGATGCAGGCATTTTGATGTCACAGTTTGCAACATAGTTAAAAGCAAATTTAAAAAAAATTAAATGCCAGAAACTGAAATTTTATTGCTTATCCTGACATTTAACTTCTAAATTTATGTACTTAACCATAAATTTATTTTTTGCTATTAATCTTGGCTAATTTTTAATTTGAAAAATGGGACATATGGTTTGACACATATGGTTATTCCCATATTAATGAAATCAGATACCATGGCAAGTGAGATGTGGAAGGGAAAAGAAAGCTGTGTAATGGTGAGGGTGTTAAAGGGAAGCCTTCTTTTTGCCCAAGCAACTACTAGTCTATCATAGGTCAGTCACTTCTACTTACATCCACTCAAGGAAAGGTGCAGCACTTCATTATTAAAGCATATGTTCCAGCACTACTACATGCAAAATGTTTGCTTGAGTGACTCAATCCAGGTGGGAAAAATGCATCTTTGTAAACTGAATTACAAAATAACCAGCTGAAGATCTTTTCAGTTCTACTGACAGAAGTAGCTCTTTATAATATATCAGGATATTTCTTGCACAAATAATTTCATTTTCATAATTTTGTAAGTCAGATATATTTTGGATTTTTTATTTCAGTTAGACATATTTCAGAAAATGAAGGCATTTGGTGCAGGTCTAAAATTAATTTAAAATCAAAAAAATTGAATTAAATGTTTCAATATGACCAAAATGTGTTGATTTTATGGACCTGGACATTTTTGGGTTTTAATTTGTTTTGGAGGACTTTTAAAAATGTTTCTAGTTTGATTTGAAACAAGAAAAGACATAAAAAACATGGAAAATTTTGTGAAATGGATAATCTGGTTCTTGCCCAGTCTACTCTAATTCCTGTTCATCTGAATCCTTTTGGTTTTCAAAATGCAAATTAATTAAGTTTCTTTATCCCATAAGTGTCTTCAATGACTTCATATTTTTCTTTAGAATATATTTGATCTCTGCAACATCCATCCAGTGCTAGCTTTGGGTTTTATTGAGGCTTTCAGCCTCTTCAGAAGTTACACAAGTGAAGCTGTCTCTGTTTGCCAGATGGGGTTATTGCACTAGGAAAAAGAAAAGCAGAATAAGAGGAATCTGACTCCCACCCACTTTTTGTACAGTCTCAACTACTGAAACCACTTCATCTTGCAGTGATGAGACAAAGGAGAAAATCACTACCTCACTGCATTTCCCTATTTGTAAGAGGCTTGTAATGATTTTTTGGAAGAGGAGAAAGAAAAAGTATTTCACTGGAGAAAGAAAAACAACACTTAAAAGGAAAGGACGAGAGGAAGGAAAATGGAGAAAGAATATACTCTAAGAGAGAAAAGGCTTATACTAATGTAGTTGCCATGGAAAAAATAATGGTTTAAGGTCATAATAGTTTGAATACATGTTGTGGTTTAAAAATGGCATTCTCTAATTTAGTGCTCCCACTAAAAGGAAAACTACGAGTTCCTCTTTCCACCCCAGCCCCTTCAGTGAGAGACAAAAAAGGGAAGCCATCCTAAGCTAAACAAACAATTTACTGAAGACAGCAATGAGGTAAGAAAACAAACAGTAACAGCAATAATATTAACAATAAAAGTGCAAAAGAAGGTAATTTACTTCCAAACAATACTCACCAATGGACCTACCCACTGCCACCTGGTCCGTGAGACAAAGAACAAAATGGCAGCAGACTCTCCCTGTGCCACCTTTTTCTTCCTGATGGTAATCCACTCCTGCCACCCTTCTTGGAAGTGAGAATCCCTTACTCCTGTCACTGGCTGAGTGTAGAATACCAAACTAGACATGTTCACATGGCTTCACCTCCACGCCCTCAGCTACTGGGAAAACCTGTACACGTCTGATTACTTTAATGTGAACTAAAAGAAACAGATATCTTTAAACTCTAAATTGAAACTATACTCACAACTTGCTATTCTTTACTCAGTAAAAGTGCTGTGTCATGTTGAATCCTATGGTCATTTTTTACAAGTAAACAGAACACCCTTGACCACAGAGATTAACTGAAGTGTGGAAATATCAACAGATCATTCATTAGATGAAGTGTGAAAAATTCAACAGGTACTATGAGATTCGATGTTTCTGAAAAAGTGTCTTATTTAAACCAGAACCTATTTTAATATAATTTTTTTGAAATATGTGTATTTAAAAACTTTCTGGTTTATTAAAATATGTTTATTGTAAAGCCTGTTCAGTTTTGAAACAAATCTCCAAACAATATTTACTGTCATTTCGGGTTTTTATAACAGATTGAAATGTACAGACCTTAGTAAACTTACTTAAAAATGTATAGGAAATGGAGTGTGGGATTATTGTTGGTTATTTAGGGTGCTTTTTACGCGGGTAGAAGATTTTGTAGAACGACAGAAAGCCCCAAATCTAGTGCTGCAGCATGTTGTTAAAAATGTGGGTTTGCTTGCCTTGTTTACATTAGGTAAGTTTTTCTGTCTGCTAAATGAGAAACGGATGAAATAATTTTCAGTGTTTACCATGGCAAGAAAGAACAGAAATTAGACCTGTTGGATTTTCTACTCCATGCCTATCAGTCCAGTGGCGCCATTCCTAAGCAGCTGTTATTAGCCAAGGAAGGGTTTTGTAATGTTTGTGTCTGCAGTTTGTATCCTGAGGTTTACCACATACTGCAGTGTCATCCCTTATAGACTGAACTGTGCTGAAGTGACAGCAACACATTCATGACTATGCATATTCAGAAGTGGTATGTAACTTAGAGAGGTTAACTTATTTAGCTGTGGTTTTTTTCTGTTCTTCAACTGTCTAAGAGTAAATAAAGGTTTTTTCCTAAAGCTTTATAAATTTGGATGTCTCCATAACTCATGGAATTTCTATTTTCATCAGGACATGATTAACTCTCAAAAGAAAAGTACTTCAATAGTAGAGAAAATCCTGTGGTCAGTCATCATTACAAGAAAATCTAAATCAAATTACTGGATTGCTTACAGGACAATCCAATCAGGAATGCTAACACTTGGCATTTCATAACACATCAGTAAGATATTCAGACCAACCTAAAGGAATTGTGAATAGAAAAATGCGGGGGATATTTGGCATGATCCCTTTCATGTACAAAGCACAACTTGTCTTGCAAGCACCTGTGCTGACAGGCAATATGAATGACATTTACTTTTGTTTACTTATGTTTGGCTACCTTCCTTAGAACTACTCTTTAGATTTCTCAGGAAAATAGTGACTATGAAGTTGTGTAGCCATCCTGAGGGTTTGCTCAAAATGTGATGGATTTTTAAATGTTTTATGTAGCCTGCTATAGCATTTACAATATGTTAAATACATTATATATATTAATCTATTAAATACATTTTATTGTATTTACTTTTTTTGGAAGGTTGCCACCAATACAATTCTAGCCAAAGATTATTGCGTCTTTGTAGTCTTCTTTAGCTCTTGCCTTTCTTTTCTAAATCTCCATATTATTTTTAGTGATTTATGTATTTAGAAGTATATTTTTGTTCTTAGCAGCAGAACAGTAACAAAAGGACAAAGTTCCATGCATGAAAATCAAAGTTAACCTCTCATGCATTCTCTACTGCTTAAATTGCATAATGCACTGTGTTCAGATGATAAGGCAAATTTTTTACGTCTCTTTGGTTATATATCAGATGCTTCATGATAGTACAAATTACTTCCCTCTGCCACCTTCAATTTTTTTTAAAGACCTCGTAGACCACAGTGCACATTCTAGACCTTCTACAGGGAATTGAAATCTTAATTTTACAACAGGTGATTTTAGAACTGCCTGAATCAAACACAAATGTTATAGCACAGAAAAAGAGAAAGACATATAATCACTGAGAGGGAGGTAGAGGGCAAGCCAGTTATTCCAAGAACAGGAACCCACAGAGCGGGGTAAGAAAGAATTTACAAATTAAAAACAACCCAAGAATCAAAAGCTAACTCTTCAGGAGGCTGGAAGAATGCAAGGAGCTGCCTGATATTGTGTGAAGGTTTCAATATGCTCATGATGGCTGTAAAGCTTTCAGAATACTTGGCAGATTCAGAAAAAAAAAAAAACCCAAAACAACAAATGTAATAGTTTTTTTCAGTCCAGCTAAGGAGGTTGTATTGCTTGAGGTCAGTTGGTACATAATTGTTTTAGAATTTTTCTAGAGAGTAATTTTGGATTTTCTCTTACATATGAGTTATAGTTATTTAGTACATCTTAACTTAAAGGTATGCCTTTTTTTCTTCTTATTAATATTCTAGGTGATTAACAAAACCTTTGTTTTCCAATCAGTCCCTCAGACTTAAATCTATGTTTTTGAATACCAGATTTATAAACAAATCAATAATCTCTTATGACACCATGAATGTATTTTCAAAATGAAATAAAAACAATTAAAGCAGATCAGCTTTTCTGTTTATATGCTTTACTATTTGATATATTGTTTTAATGTCTCCTTTCCAATTTGTTCACATCAGTCTTTACTCACCTTCATGTTAGGCCCAATTACTGACTTGTCTGTCCACTTTTTTAAAATTTCTAGTTCTTTCTCTGGTTGGTGCTTCCTCAACTCAGTTAATTAGTAGCCTTTATGTGACTGCCTCACATACTGCTGCTCTCTTAAAACACAGGCAATTAACTGTCACAAAAGCTGCAAACTTTCCACTTTCTCTGTGATCTGTACTTCTCCTTTACTGCTCTTGTGTCATCTCCATTGACAGTGTGGGATGTTTGAGGAACACTATAATCCACTGTAACTTCATGTAATTTACACAGTGTGAAGCAGAACAAAGGCACATTTTTGGCTGAATTAAGAAAAATCCCCGATATAAAATTATATAACAAAAGGATGAAAAGAGAAAAAAATAAGAAGTTTTCCTCAGATGCTCTCATATTGGGTAAAACACCACATAACTAAGCTATCATTACCAAATAAGCAGTTTTATTTGCAAATTTCACAATTCACAATTTCAGGCAATTTATTAAATCCAGTTGCAAGCAGTAGAGTCATGACTATTTCAAATGATACACAAAAATAAATATTACTCCAATAAGTTTCTTTTGTTATGATTGTCTATAAATATATTGTATATTTTCTTTGGCTACTCATAAAATTATACAAGACTGTCTGCAAAAGGTCTGCAATTACTTTCACCAGAGTAACTAGTTCAAATGTAAGCAATTGTAGTGACTATCTTCTGTCATAAAACTGTTCAGTAACAGAAGAGGCTAGACAAAACTCAGCTTTCCTTAATATTCCATATAGAATACTACAAAATATATGAAATAGCAGCTTCTAAAGAAAAACGTTTTATTCTGCAATGTAGTTTGGGATGCATTGCACTTCACAATGAATAAAACCCAAAAGTTTTGATAAATCTTTAATGTGCTAAGAAGTAAAGGTCATCTAAAGAAATATAGTTAACTTTTAATCTTTTAGTAAGAATTTGTGCTTTTTTTCGTAAGAATACAGTGTTCACTTCTAGTTAAAAAATTTTATTTTGATAAAATATTTAGCAAAAATAGCCAATGACTAGAAAAAGCAACATCTTCTTTTAATATTTAATGTTAAGAGGCTCTTTACAGATACAGAGGTAGAACTTTTAATAACATTTAACACTTCAAAACCTTTCAGCATCTAGAAAAAAAATGTAAACTGTAATACTAGACCGTAGCTGGAGGATTCCTTCTATGGCATTTCATGCTAAAACTGGTCTCTGACTGAAAAATAGCTTAGAAAATATCTTTAAAGCCTAAATAGCATGAGCAGTATGTAAGAAACTATGCATTGCCTTTCCCTTCACACCTCCATCTCTGCCTGAATGAACATTTTCCTGATGACACCACCACAGTGTTCCTCTGTTCTTCATTTACCCCAGAGTCATAGCTCAGTGTCCCCTTCTCATCACTAATGCTTCATCCCCCCACCAGCCTACCAGCACTCAGTATTTCAAGGACACAGTGGTTTTGAGAGATCATTCTTGAGAAAAGTGCTCCTTTAATGAGATTTTCTTTTAACTCAGAAAAGACATTAACAGAGAAGGTCACAGGTGCAGTATATGAATGCTTGGATGTCAGATCTTTGTGGCCCACAGTCAATCACACTCAGCAGTGAGACAGGAGTGTAACTTTTTAAGTGCTTTTGCATGTGATATTCTGGGCATTCATCCTTTAATATTTCATAACTTGATATCCCACCCCACTTTTTCCAAACTTTAATAAGTTCTTGTTTCTTAACATTTAATAAGTTTCTTGTTAATAAGCTCTTGTTTCTTAACATTTAAATTTTAAGCTTTTATACAAAACAGAAAGTGTCACTTTTTAACTGTCCAAGGCATCAAGTCTGAACTTATCACAATTATCCAAACACTTCTCATATAATGTCTTCTGATTAATTTTTTTTCCCTGGATCCATCATGGTCTGCTGACAAAGGATTCTGCAACTCAGTGGGCTCTTTTTCAAGACCTGATGCGGTCTTCTCCAGAACTAGAAGAAAACCACATATAATTCCATTCCTGGCTGGTCCAAATCTTGAGCAACCTGAAACAAATTACCCTTGCCTTGAAGAAGAGGTAGGACCAGACAGCTTCTAGAGGTCCCTACCAACCTGTATGAATTTATACAGTCTATACAGGTTGTTAGACACATATGCTATTTGTCTATACGTTCTCTACGCTATGTCTATAAATA
>VYZP01013898.1:0-23100 GCA_013400635.1 Hypocryptadius cinnamomeus
AAGCACTGGAACAGCTGCCCAGGGAAGTGGTAGAGTGACCATCCCTGGAAGCATTCATAAAACGAGGAGATGTGGTCACAAAAGAGAGAGATGTGGGAGCAGGGTTTGGGGATGGGATAATGGCTGGAGTCAATAACCTCGGAGCTCTTTTCCAGCTCTGTGACTTCTGCTGACCCCTCCATGGTTCCAGGGTGTTTCAGATGACAATACACCTCCATAAGGAGGCCAGGAAGGGTTTACTTTAACATTTGGAGTTAACAAAGCATTGAACTCATCCAATGCAACGCACATAAACCTTCTCATCTGTTCCAGATTCTCAACTGCATCAAAACTGTAAATTCCTACTCCTTCCCTCTGGGATCAGTTAACTCAAAGATTTGCTATGTCTCTCCAGCTTGGTCTTTACCAAGGACACAAAATAAGGACACAACACTGAACCAAAAGCTGAGGAGCCCCAGAGATAAAACTGCCATCATTTAAAACACAACAACATCCAGAATCATGAAATACACTCTTACAGGGAGGACCAAAAACCTGCAACTTCCACAATTAACTCTTTTGGGGATGCCACAGCCAAACCAAGTAGTACCAGGTGTGACACACTCTAAAGGCTCCTATTCTGAACAATTTCCAATGATAAAATGATTTTAAACCCACAGAACTTAAACAGCTTTCATTACTGGAGGAAGCCCAGCCAGGCTGGTGTCTCCTGAGCTGGTTTTTTACTGACAAGCACCCAGGAATGGGGTCTGGGCTGTCTGTCAGTGGCTGTGGCAGGGAGCTATTGCTGTCTCAGCTCCACACCGTGTCCTTCCAGGCAGCCAGCAATTACAAGTCTCTTATCCCAATAATTACAGGCATAAGAATATGTCTTGAACAACATTATATTCTGTTCTTCCACATAGCTCATGCTCTCACAGTGCAATGCACTAGTCAGAATAAATACTCCTTTTTTAGGAGTGAAATCAAAGTCTTCACTGGCTGACTAAGTCTTTTTGCCACTGTGTGCCTGAAAGAGACTTGTATTGCTATTTTAGGTAGCAACCAACACGGACAAAGTAGGATTTTTAGTGAACCTTAAAGTGTTTTCTTAAATCAAGTTCTTTTTCCAATTTAAACAAAGCATTCCACAGCAATTTAAGGCTAGAGAATTCATTCCCATATAAAACATAATGGTAACTTCCAATAGGAAACAAAACTTGGAAATTATCACCACCATGAGCTCTGTTAAGAATATTCCAGCTATCACATAGAATTCTACTATACTCAGTACATATTAGTAAATTAGAAACTCTGGTAACTCTCACTGCTGGAAATGTTTTTCTTGCATATGAAAATTCTCCTGTCTCAAGTCCCAACCTAATCAAGCATTAAGTACCACAACTAATTCTCTAAAACTTTATTGTCTTTCTCAAAATTGGAATTTAAAACAATCAGTTGAGAGCTAAATGGTAACTGCAATGTCCAATATTTCCACACATTTTAAGGCTTTACTTCTGGCCTGTCCAACATAAACCTCCCCAGATAACTCTCTCATCCAGAAACATGCCAAAACCTGGCTGAATCTTAGAGTTCTATGTCCAAAACATTTCCTCTCTGCTAAATGAGAAACAAAATAAGAATAAGAAATGTGAAACAATTCTGCAAGGATATCCAATGGCAAATATTGCAAAAAGTCACCTCACATCTATGAATTCTGTTGCCAGAATATTTTGAACACAAAATTAACATTTTATCGCAGAGAAAAATCCTGCTCTGCTGTTGTGTGTACCCAGAGCCAGCACACATATACACAGCAATAACATCTGATTCTCTCCAAGAATTGCATCTCATCATTGTTGATGAGGCTCCTCACTCACCAGTAGGGACAGCAGGATCCATTGTTGGCTTTTCCCAGGTGTTGATCTGCTCCCAGGTAAATCCATTGGTTCCCAAGGCGACGCTATAACCACAATTACTGTAGTGCTCATCAAATGAACAACCACCTAAAGCCAAGAAAAATGGAAACATTTCTGGGTTAATTTTCTCTCTTTCTTTGTGATAGGCCATTTACTTAGATATTTTGTACCCAAGCTTACACAGGAAATAAAAATTAAAAAACCTAATTTCCTTAACATAATTTTTCATGCAACTCCAAAGGTGATGTCCAAAAAATATCTTTGTACTTTCTATGTTTTATGTTCACTGGAAGCCCTTGTTTTCTTCCCTCCACGCTACGGTTTCTAAGATCAATCCCCTTTATTTCAACCTGTTATTTTCAAGGACAATTCTACAGGATACCCCCATGCAGGAATATTTGCATGAACCTCCAAGTAAGATATTTTTTTAAAAATCAGGAAAAGGAAGCAGAATGCAAATGGCAAACAAGCACAGCATCACTGTTCGTACAGCAAGGCCTCATTTCTTTTTGCTTTTAAGCCTTGATTATATTTAACCTGGCTTTAACCATCTCCTAAACTTAACAACACAAATTTCCGTGTAGTCCATGAACACACAGAGCTTCCTCGAGGTCTTTCAAATCAATACTTTTGAGCATGGCCCTGTAGTTTCTGAACAAGAGAATGAGAAGCAGCAGATGTCAACTGGCATTCACACCTTCCAGACTGCTGACTGAAAGATCTTTACTGCAATTCCTGAAATACTTGGAAGAAGTTAACTCTCATAAATACATTGGCAGCTGCCTGAACACCTGTGAATCAAGGGAAATCCAGGAACTGTGGAATTAAATGCTGTTTTCCAGTGCAGATCTTTGAAACTTGGGTCACACAGAGGAACAGAGATTATTTATTCCCTAGGATGTTCCCACTCTGGTGTCCCTTATGATCTCATGCACTCTTCACCTCCACCTAACCCAGCCTGCCAAAATATTTCACTACTGGATCCATTGGATCAGGGATCTGGGTAACGCAGTGTAGACTCGAATCATGCCCAAGGTGTGTCTATAAAGATTTGGTTTCCTCTGAGGGAAGAAAGGATCATCGTTCTCTGCAGATCCCAGTACTCCAAAGGAACTGGGCACATGTAACACGCCAGGGCTGCTCAGTGCTCAGGGCAACGCTCCCTTGCTCTGCCAGCCAAGCACCAATGGCTCCTGATGATGCCTCAGGGTTTAGCTTTTTTTAGCTTTTATATTTTTCAGATTCTGAGCTGCTTTAGTGTGTGGGTCTGAGCTTCATATGAGGGGATGGTGAGCTCTCTGCACAGAGCAGGGAGACAAAACAATTCCTTCTCTAGCTGGGGACCAAGGACAAATGATCCAAATCTCAGCCCAAGAGCACAAACAGTGTGGGCTGGAGAGAGAAAAACAAGCAGGATGGGAGTGCATGGGCTAAAGCTGGAATTGGACAATGAACTGCAATCTGCACATGGAGCAGAGCTGATCACAGGGAGAGACCCCGTGAGCGCTCGTGCATTTTGGGACCATTTTGGTTCATCTTGGGTGCAGCCCTGGCTGGGCTCTTGTGCTGCCCAAGGTGGATCCATTGAGGCCTCTTAATAAATCCCTGCTTTATTCTTTAGCTCTGTCCAGTCTCTGCTCTAGGTCAGCCTGCACAAGGCATCACTGACACCAACCAGAGCTGTATGGACAGAGATATTCCTGACTCCTCCCTCCTTCCCACAGCTGCCCTCACACAATAAACACCTACTACATCACTGACCTGTGGTTCCTCTGCAATAAAGGGTTACCCAACACTGAAGACATTAAAGCCTTTAATTTTCACCCATATTACCCAAGTCCAAACTTCATCTCAGTTCCTATGGAGCTCCTCACAAATTACAAATACGTTTCATTTCATTAATAGTTCTCAATTCCTTACTCTGTTAAATGATTCTCTGTGCACTCCTACTGCAACTGGTTTTTTAAGTGGTTCTACAAAATCTCACCAAGCATTTCTAGTCAAGTATATTCTAGGAAGGTTTGTTGGATAGAGTATCTGACACCCCAAAATACTCTGTTGCTGAAAAAAAGTTTAAAGAGATCAAACTTGCCCTAAAAAATTTAAAATTGTATATATTACATGTTTTCATTATAAATAGATCTGTTAATAGATTTTATGACCCTTGAAAACTTGCCTGTTCCAGTATCTTCTGCAAATATTTCTGAGTTGTCATGATTTTATAATATTTAAATAATCCTTGCCTTTAATTTATCGCATTTGTGAAGCCCTCCCAGCTGTCAAAACAAGCAGGATTACACCTAGACTGTTTCCCCTTTCTTTTTTTTTTTAATTAATTTAGGTGAAAAAGTTCAAAATTACAACATTGAACAGGCTCATTAAAAAAATCTAAGGGAAGATCCAGGCAGCCTGGACTGTGTGGGAGTGAGCAGTGAAAGTCATCTTTATCCCAGGGAGCAGAATGAGAGGCAAAATCCAATCCTGTGCTCTCAGCCTGCATGAGGCATTCTCATTTTGATAGATTCCCTTTAATTCAGGCACAAACCATCCCCACCCACCTGCTTGCTCAGCACACAGGGATGGGGCTGTCTGGGAGCTGTTCCTTTGGAGGAATTGTAAACACGTTCTCTGCTCCAGCCCAACTCTTGTGCAAGGTCTCCTCTACACAGAGAAAATTGCACAGGAGCTGCTACAAAGTCCCAGAAGCAAAACAAGCAATAAGTAGCAAAATGTGGGGCAGCAGTGCTCATTGAAGTGGGAATGTAATTGTCAATAGCCTGGCATAATCAGCTAAACAGGTGGTTTTATCGTCACTGAGGAAGATGGAGTGTGAGGAGCTGAAAAAGGGACACAGTGAGAACTTGTGGAAATTAATTGGGAGCATCTGCTGATACAAGACAACACCTGAGGAAGCTTTAAAGTGCCTTGCCTGAAAGTCAAAGCTAACCTTGTAGTACAGCTGAATAGGAAAGGAAAGAATAAACCATGGAGAGCCTTAAAAGCAGCAGCAGCAAGACACCTCCATTTCAGAGAAAGAAAAGGTTAGTGGAGAAACCTCCAAACACAGAGTGACAGGGCAATAAGCCAGAAGGATTAATTTACTAGAGGCAGCAGAATTGGAATGTGGAGGTGAATTTGCAGGAAATGAGGACAAGGAGAAAAAGCTGGAGTTGATTTTAAGGGCTCAGACAAGCAGATTGCCTGTGTGAATCCTGGGTGCCAAGAGGGGGGCAGTGCCCACCAGCTTCTTGCTCTGCTGTGTCCACTGAGAGCAGAATTAAAAATGAAATAAAGGCTCAGCTGGGAGCCAGAGCCACAGTGACTTGTGAGCCGAAAAGTCAAGAGCTCTTCTCTTCACTATTGTAGTGCATATTGTATTATGGAACAGGAAAGAAACTTCAGAAAAAGACAGGAAAGTAGTACAATATATCAGAACATCACAGATTTTGGGGTTACTTTAACAGTCACAGAGTCACAGAATGGTTTGGGTTGAGAGGGACCTTAAAGATCACCCAAGTCCCAGAGGGACACTTTCCACTATCCCAGGTTGCTCCAAGCCCCATCCAGCCTGGCCTTGTCACCTCCAGGGATCCAGGGGCAGCCACAGCTGCTCTGGGCACCCTGTGCCAGGGCCTCCCCACCCTCACAATAAAAAATTCTTCCTTATATTCAATGCTTGGTAAGCCACAGTGACTTGTGTTCATATTTGCCAAGCAAGGACATCAGTGGTGGCCCTGCTTTCTGCAGAAGTTGGCAGATGTGACATTGCAGCTTCCCTTCCTGGCAGCCAGGTTCAGAAAATCAAAGAGATTTTAGGAGTTCACTAAAGTAGGAATAGTAACAAGCAGAAGTGTTGTTTTCACTGATGTCGGCATAAGCTCAATATTCAATATTTCCAAAGACACCCGACATATGCAGATACTTTTGTATGAGCTACACCCAAATATGATGGAACATAAAGACAGGAAGAGGTTAGATCCCCCTCCAAAGAAAGTCATCCATGACTGAAATCTGATTGCTTAGAGGCAGAACAGGGCTATTCATTAACTTTGAAAAAATAATCCTCAAGTTGAAGGGCAAGGGGGACCGACCACGGGATGAATTTAGTTACCAGGTCTGCAAGTTAGCATTTCAGTCACGTGTCACAGAGTAGCTTGAGGAAAATGATAACATTTACACAATCACCAAAATGGGGTGCTGGGTCTTCATAAATTGTTAGCAAGAATGAGGATGTTTGGAAAAGATCCTGGGATGTTTGGAGCCTTTTTCCTGCTTGGCTAAAAATTAAACAAATTGAGCAGTTGCTCAGTGGGGCTGACGAGGGAATGGAGATGGCTTTGATGGCGTTGGATAACACAGGTGGCATTAAACCCCTTTCACAAAATGAAATCTAAACAAGAAAGCTTTTCCCTTCCTGAAAAGGGTCATATTGAAGCAAATAATGGCTCACATAAGAAGGATAAAATATCCCTTGTTTTACACTGCAGGCTTGTAACAATGCCACTGCTCATCTGAGTGATGCTAATTAATCTTGAGCAGACCTATCATCAGTTACTGAGACTTGCCCCTGGATTATATGTAAACCAGCCTTGCATAAATTGAATGGCTCCTTTGAATATATAATTGAATTTGCAGAAGTGTGCGCCAGGGGGGTGTTTAAATAAGTGCACAAATATGATAAAAAGAACTTCACGCCATAATATCTAATTCAGTAAGCAAAAATAATGGCAGGGCACATTCCAATTAGTGTTTGATTTATTTATTTTAACAAATCCAATTAGTTGAATGTTTTATAAAGTCATCCAATGTCAAACTCTCACAGACTCACCAGATAAAAAACACAATACTTCTAAAAGGGGATAAAGAAACACACTGATGTGAGAAGCCTCATTGGTTATCCCGTGGTTCTAAACACACACAGGAAACAGAGCAGCAGATAGAATTTGATCAGGCATTTACAGCAATCCCAAAGTGGGAAAGGGATAGAGACAATGAGAACATCAGTCTCATTGATCCACTCCATCGTTTCTCCAAAAAGAAGTAGTTACTTCTCCCATTTACTAAAAAAAAAAAACAAGCAAAACAAAACAAATAAAAACAACAATAACCCCCAAACAGCAACAAAATGGGCAAAAGTTAAGAAAGCATGAACACTTTTTAGTAAACGTCCCTTTTGAAACTTTCATGAGAGCTGAGATTTAATCTATCAATTTTTATCTTAAACCCATCAAATGCAAAGCAAGTAAAGGAAGAAACAAATGCTGTTAGGATGAGGCAGTGCTTATGAACTATAAAACTCTACAAATTAAACCACCACTGTTTCTGATCATTCATTCCCTTCCAGAGACATTCTTGTATACCAGGGCTGGAAAAGATGCATTTGGGTCATTAAAGTAACTCCTAGTGTGGGATTTATTGTATAAAAATCCATTTGCAACTTATTTTTCAGACTGTAGAATTCATATAGCAAATTCCTGAGAAATCATGTTGTATGTTCTTCTGGAAGTGGGAGAGAATGAAGAATGAAAATGTCCATGTAAAGCTTGTGCTGAGTTCCTTTAAGATGGGATAAATCAAGGAATAATGGAATTTCCTCACTCAGGAAGAGCAGTAAGTCCTTTATGTGCTTTCTAGTCCTTCTGAAAGATGAAGACAGAAAACACCAGACAAGTGCACATCAACCTGCTCTTGCAACTGGCCAATTTCAATGAGTACTTTATTATACTAACCAAATGTTTGTTCTACAGCCACAGATTTTCAAAGAACAGGTTTCTGCAGAGAAAAAAGAGTCATCTTGACTGAGTCAAAGGGCACCATGTATTCAGGGTGTATTTAAACTCAGACGCTACAAGGGAGACAAAGATGCTCTGACTCCTGAAACTGCAGGGAAAGCTTTGATGATTTTTTATGCCTCATTAGCTAACAGAGGATCCACACCAGGAGAAACTGGGAATACATTCTCCAGTGTGTAAGAAGGAATAAACTCTGAAGTAAAGCATTCATAACTTCTTTTTCTGATGTCAGCTCTTTAAGAACTGGGCTCAGACCTTGCACAGATTCACATGAGTCACTCAACCATTAAACACAACTCCCAGGCTGCTGGTGCTCACAGAAGTGCTTCTCTGGAGGCACACAGATGTTTGGGGTTCAGAAACAATCATCAGTGATTTCTCTAATACATCCCACCTGGTGTGGTTTCTGCTGCAAGTGTCAGTCCCCATGGTTGAGGAGTGATTCACCCACCACAAGACAGTTCTGTTACTTGTCTTGACATCTCACTCTTGACATAGTCTTGCTAAATTTCCATGTAAGCAGAGACAGTTTTACCTATGCTCTGGAAGGTGTCAGTTCTCTGAAATGCCAGTAACAACTGCCTGGCCAAAGTCTGAAGCATTTTTGTTAGAGTTTACTAAATGTCATTCTTTTTGTGAGTTCTGTGCCCTGGCAATCCAGATTACAGGGGAAGCATACAGAAAGCTTGTCTTTATTTTTAAAAACAGCAATGAAAATTATTTCTCTTTAGAATTAAAATATATGTGTATAGGGTTTGGGTTTTTTTTCCCTAAATCAATGTAATTGAAAATCCTGAATGCAGTTTAGAAAATCCTGAATACAGTTTAGAAAAGCTCTACTTGGTTCAAAACTGGAATTGTGATTCCAAGTTCTATCAAGCCATTGAGGAAGACACTCATACTATCAGCACATATTTATACATTTTCTAGGTCTGTTTCCAATTATACACCCTGTGACCTTGCTGTCTTTGCAGGTCCAGTGTTACCTATCTATTCCCACATGTTTTGAAGCAGCTCTGAGCACAGTTTCCATGCACACACATCCCCATGCAGGGATAAAATCAATAGGTGGAGGTTCCTTGCACAGGAACCTTGCTTACATTCAAAATATTGCTTAAGGGATCACATGAGGAACATCACCAGTAACGGACAGGTGAAGCTTTGTCACTTGAAACACCTCAAGTGCCCTCCCCGTAATAACAAGTTTTTCTCCCAGCACTCCCCTGCAGAAGTGTTGGTCCCAAATGTGCAGCAGAGCCCAACAGAGTTTATCAGTTTAGTGTTAGTCTGCTCCCAATCCCAATGGAGCAGAGCAAGCCTCGTGGATCCTGACATGCATGGAATGAGTTTTTAAGCTCCATGCCCTGAACTTGTCAGTTTAAGCTGAGTTCTATTCCTTAAATTCATCATTACAGGTTTCTCTTTGCTGAATTTTCCCTCTGTGTCTCATCACTGAGCCCCAGACCTGCTCAAACACTCATTACTAATTCTGTACTTCATAATCCACCACGGATCACTGAAACCACTTTGAAGTATCCCAGGACTAAAACTAACACTAAGTTCATTTGTTTCAATTTATATGTCCAAATCAAGGATGACTCATCTAACTTGCCTTGCAAAAATGTATGTCCTTTATTTAATGCCAGGAATACATTTTTGCTACTGACAGCTGAGCTGTCACTATTTCAATAGCTCAATATTAACATTTTATTGCTTTAAGCATAAGTTAATATTAGAGATCTGTACATATGTCTAATCTGATTGAATTATTTTTTTTTCAAGCTGCTAAAAAAGTCAGTTAATACCCTGCACCTTTCAGAGAACCCCAACTTTCGAAATTGTTAGTTCCAGTCTGCTGCATCACACCAAGATTTATGCTAAGAATGTTCAGACTTGCTTGTCCCAAGGAAATGAAACTTGTAAAATTAACACAGGTTATCAAACCCATAAAAGATTCTTAAACAGACATTCCCCACCAACTTTTCTCAAGATTCTAACTAATAATCTTTCAGTCTATAAATTTAATGGCTTTCCACCATTGAAGCAGACTCCTGCTTTAGTCATAGTAAGACAGAATGAAGATTTCTTTTTAAAAACATGGATTTGTAGCACATACTTGCTGCTATACTTGTAGACTAAATATAAAAAAAAATCCTTACTTTGCTTCAATTCATTTCTTAAGTCACAGGACAATTTTTTCTTCCTAAAATAATCCTGGTTTGTATTCCAAAAATTCACCTTAAATTGTTAGCCATGACTGTTGAAGATGTGCCTAGTTATATTTGTCAGTAAAAGCTATCTGTGGGCGTTCATTGTTTCTTTTAAAAAAAAAAAAAAAAAGGAACATTGCTTTTCTTTTCTGAAGTATCTGAAAATTCTTAGGGCTAATTATTCAGTGGATCTTAACAGGCTTGTCCAACATTGTATTTATAGTGCATTTCCACTAAATTCTACCCCAGCTGCTACACTGGAGTGTTCATCAGTCAGAGCTCTCTATTGGCTTGCTTCATTTCAGCATTTTATCTGTCACATGGATATCTGTTCAAGCTGCACACTTAAATTACACCTTCCTTTTACTCTACGAGGCAGAAAAACCTGTCTGGAAGTAGCTGTTTCTCACTTATTTTATATTCCATTAGCAAGCCTCTCATTCTCAATAAGCTTTTATACAAACTTCAAATTAATGTGTTTGAACTTCAAGCAAGAAGCAGCCATTGACTGATTCACATTATCTTTGGTGATGAATAAAATATTGTCTCAACAGACACCATTTCAGGAATCCCAACAGCAACTACAAAACCTCCAATCCTTCTCCTTTCCCTGTTCTGCTGTTTTGGAGGAAGATCTCCTTCCAACAGAGATGTACCATTGGAAGTTCATGGTCATAAAACACAAGGATTAGTTTAAATAAGGGTAGGAAGTCTGGTTTCTTGCCACACCACCAAACACAGAATAGAATTAAACACAATCTGGCTGCCATCAAATATAACTAGAACAGACATACCCTTTTCAGAGAAGAATTTAAGTTTTTATTGGACTGGCATTTTTATAATCATTCCATTAACTTCCCAAATGAGGCCAAGGGAAGTAAATTAACTCAGTGCTGAACTTCCAAAATGCATCTTACTTTTGCACTCACAGAAAACTACCCACAGTCTTCATGAGGAAATGTCCATGTGCACATACACACACACACATCCCATCTGTATTCTAAACATCTCCAAAAAGAACTATCAGTAGTTTAAATGTTTTACTGGGGAAGATTCTAATGAAGTGGGTTGGTTCTTGATGAACAGTACTGACATTTTGTTTAAATTGCTTCTGAACATGTGCAATTAAAGATGCAGCACTGTGCAGGACTCCAAAAGCTCCTTGATATTTGAGCTACCATGCTTGACAAGTATTAGCTCAACTCACCCTGGTTAAATATCAGATTTAGATAAAAGGACAGCTATCATCTCTTATTGAGTATCAGCAAATAAAATCTAATTGGCTAATAATACAGTGGTAATAATTTGCAATGAGTCTTGCCACTGATATATGATGCTAAATTTAATAACATTGTTATTGGAAGCTACTCCCAGAGAATGGCTGTATAAATAACTTTTATTGAGTTCTAACAATTCCTATAGCTCCAACTTTATACATATCTCAGATCAAGGTTATCTCTTCCAAATGCCCTTTCACTTGTTGCTGGCAGTTACTGGTTCAAATTACAGTTAAAGTGCAATGTCAAGGATATTTAAAGACATGTATTTTAAATTGTTTTCAGTTAAACCATGATCTTCATTCAATGTGTCAGGAGCAAGTCAGCCCCAGAAGTGACAGTGGCTCTCCAGCTGCTCTGCTTCCAGCTGCCCTGGAGTCAGACTGGGAACAGGAGGGCAAATCCTGGACTCTGTAAGAGCTCTTGTAAACTTCCATCAGTTGACTGATGGTTGAGGCACTGACAGTCAGCTGCAGATTTGAATTTTAGTAATTTCTTACCTGACTTTTAATTGCTTTTTCAGTTTATTTATTCTGCCTCTGCGTTTTTTATCCACATTATCTCTCTTGATGTGCCAGTGCACTGCAGTACCCAGGATGCTGTTCAGAATCCCAGTGCAGTGGGGCAAACACCAAGCCCTGGAAGCCCCTCTGTCCTCTGCAGCACACTGGAAACAGTGTGAGAAAAAAAAAAGACTGCTTGCTTTTATCCTACAGCCTCCTCTGTGTAAATTCATTGCCCAAAGAGAAAAACACAGAGTAAATACATGCCAGGAATAAATAGGTCTCTGCCTAACAGCACTTGTGAGTTCCTGAAAATATACAGAGCTCCTCTTCTGTTTAACCAAATTTCCTACTACTACATAAGCATATGTGCAAAGTGCCTCTCCAATTACAGCCAGGAATCTTCCCCTCACAGTCCCTGACCCAGAATGTGCATTTAGCAGAGGTGCAGCATTCCAAACTCTGCATTAATGAGGGGCAGCATGACAATGAGGAGAAAATCCAGAGTAACTTCAGCATGAGTGGAGTTACCTCTACAGACAGCTCAGATTTTGTTAAGGGGCCCAAGTCACAGTCTCTCTCATCCCATCCCCCTGGGTGTTACTTGTCACATCCTTGGCCACCTGCAGCCAGTGACAAGTCACAAGTGGGCTCAAAAATGCCCCATGAGCCACATGCTGCTGAAAGAGCCCCCAGGAGCCACTGCAGTCTCCATCCACTGATGAGGGACAACGATTTGTTAGTAACAGCTCAGTATCTGCTGAGGTTCTTGATTTCAGAGGAATTCCAAACTTTAAAATGGATGAAATTTCAACATCTTATTTTCACTTTGGAACAGTTTCAGGCAGTAGTATCCCAGTTATACAAAACCAGGTTGGTAATGAACATAGAGAAAAATATTCCTATTCCATCATCTAAGGCCTTATTCCTGTCTTTGCTAGAGATAACCTACAGTTTAAGGCTGAAACTTAGAATAATACATTTCCAAGGGAAAATATTTTTCAAGACAGATTTTCTGAACTCCACAGCTCTTATTCCTTTTAAGCAGCATCAAGCCTGAACTCTGCTGGGAAGCATTAAATCCTTAAAACATTTCTTTCTGAGACTTGAAAGGCACAAGGTGAAAGAACCTAAAAGCAATCACTTCTCGGTATAATGAATGACCAGCTTGGAATAAGAAGCCCTTTTCTGTCACATGGACCATGGTTTCAGTCAGTTTTTAATCCCTGGTCCATTGAGACATGTGAACCAAGTGCT
Source organism: Hypocryptadius cinnamomeus (assembly GCA_013400635.1). Taxonomy (NCBI): domain Eukaryota; kingdom Metazoa; phylum Chordata; class Aves; order Passeriformes; family Zosteropidae; genus Hypocryptadius; species Hypocryptadius cinnamomeus. Next base: position 12,938 of record VYZP01013898.1, read on the forward strand.
CTGAGCTCCCAACCTCAGCAGCCCTTGGTGGTGCAGTCAGGATGGACATGCAGCAGAGATGGCCCAGTAAAGGGCAGAGTCTAAAAATCTAAATTTGAAACAAGCTTCAAAGCTGTTTCACTGACAGTACATCAATATTTCCTTTCAGGAATCTTGGAGGATTTTGTAAAACCTGTGTAAAACCCCACACTTTTGGTAGTATTGCAGACAAACTTTATTGCTGTTCTTACATTGAAATAGTCAAAGTTTGTAAGTGCTATTCAGATGCACAAAAAGCTCCTTTACTGGATATTTATTTCCGGAAATAAGGTCTTACCAGCAATTTAAGAAGATAATTGTCTTTGCTTTAAAGACTTCTTATTTACACTTGAAATTGAATGACGCCATCTCCAGAAATAAGACAAATACCTTGTGCATGATATTGCTATATCCACCTCCTCTCCAAGCCCTATAAAGCACCTTTCCACTTGATTTTGGTAGATGAAAGGGTATTTATGAGTATAGCTGCATACAGTATTTAACAGCCCAGGAAACTCCATTAAAATGTAATGCATTCCCAGAGCCCCAGGTGAAAGTGCAGCTACTCAGAAGCAAAGATTTTTAATAAGTGTCCTCCTCAAGATTTCAGCTCCACAGCTTAACTAACTATAAAATTTTTAATAAATTCATTGTCCATTTTTATACAAGTCATTTAAATTTTAAGATAGCTGTGTGAGAATCTGATTTATTAAATATATGATTCTTCAAAAGATTATGATCATGACATTAAGTCATTCAGAAATTAGATTCAGTTTCTGATCAACTGAATTGGTATTAAATATACTTATCCAATTATAACGAGAGTGCAATTATACTTGAGCTAACTCCACATTAGGCATTGCAGCCAAAAATGTAAGAGAGATGGAGTGAAAGAATGTTTGAAAGCACATTTTTCAAATAAAGGAGAAGAGATTCAGATTAGAATTTAAGAGGAAATTCTTTACTCAGATGGCCAGAGGCCCTGGCACAGGGTGCCCAGAGAAGCTGTGGCTGTCCCTGGGTCCCTGCAAGTGTCCAAGGCCAAGCTTGATGGGGCTTGGAGCAACCTGGAAAAGTGGAAGGTGCCCCTGCCCTCCCTCTTTAAGATCCCTTCTGACCCAAACCATTCCATGGTCCTATGACTTTGGTTTTGTTCTATGGCCTCTCTGTTGATCTTTATTCAGCGTGCTAAGGCGTGTGCCTGAAAGGCTAAAGTAAGATAAAAACAATAATAAAATAAGCTAATCAGGCATCTCCTTTTGTTATCTATGCACTTTGTAGCCTATTGTAACAATCATGGCATCAAACCACCTTTCTTCACCCTGGAGTCCTCTCACAATCCTATCACCAGCACAAACTTGTGACTGGCAAAGGGAAGGACCACAGGGAGCTCCACACAGCCAGCTTAAAAGCAGCAGAACAGCTGGATCAGGTCAGACACCTGCCAGGGGTTCCTTGGAAACACTCATGAACAGGATAAGCACACACTGACTCTTCCTCAAAACACATTCCCAGCCTTGAACACCTTCCCACCTTCCACGTGGTGCTGGGCACTGCTCAGGCTCCCCAGGGAATGGGCACGGCCCCGAGGCTGCCAGAGCTCCAGGAGCGTTGGGACAGCGCTGCCAGGGATGCCCAGGGTGGGGTTGTTGGGGGTCTGTGCAGGGCCAGGGGCTGGGCTGGGTGATCCTGGGGGTCCCTCCCAGCTCAGGACATTCTGTGATTCCATGGAAAAGCTTCTCTGATACTCAAACATTCAGGATCTCTGTGCACTTCTGGAATTTGTAAACTCCCAGGATAACTTTGACACCTTTGCCACAGACTGACACCTGGCTGTCACCTTCAGGGGGTTCAGCTGGAAACAGAGGGGACAGGGATGCTCATATCAGGACTGGCATGGGACAGTGACACTGCAGAGAGAGCATCTGCCAAATGCTGAACCAACACCCCAGGGATGAGACAGAGACTGCAGGAAATTGTTTTTCCATGGAAATGACTGTGCCTGGCAGGCTGTACCCAGGAGGCACAACTGTTTTCCATCACATTTTCACTTCATACAAGACAGACTTCTCACCAGACTATCAATATCAGCTTTGGTTTGTTTGTTTTGTTTTTTTTTTTTTAATTCTAAAGCACTGTCTCACAGGGAGGAAATAATTGTGATACTTGACTATACTGCAGCCTTTCTAGCAGTTTAAGACTATTTTAAGATTAGATAATTAAGATAAACTTGATGATGAAGTCCCAGCTGGAATAAAGATGTTGTTTATCTGAAAACACTCATCTGTGGCGAAAACTAATAGAATTTCCCAGAACAGAGACTATAATTAATATGGATTTATTTTTTTTTAAAGCATTATTTAACCAGCAGATATAATTTTATTAGCACAGAGACTAAAACCAATCCAAGTGAGTGGACTTGGTTTCAGATATAAAGATTATACCAGAGTTGTGTAAGTCAGGTTTTGGTTTAATGTTCTCTTTCCTCAGAGGTGGAGATGATACAACCACTGATCATCTTCATCCAGCTGCAGGACAAGTGTGAACAGAGACTTTCTGAACACACTTGACCTGAATCCCAGTCACAGCACCAACTTTTCAAACAGTTACACTGACCCAACTCCTCACACAAGCACCAGAGCTCCCAGCCAGCTGTGCTGGGAGATTCCTCACCTATCCACAGCTAATTGCCACAACATTTCTGTAGTGGAGGAACTACCACAAACATGGGATTTGATGGCACTCCAAGCTGAAAGCAAGGAAATGAGCTATTAAAAAGTGACCTCTTTCCCAGCACTGACAGCAGCCCCTGGGAACACTGAACTCATGGTGACAGCACAGGCTGGGTGCCTCGAGTCAAAACTACAACAGTTATTAGCAGATCCTCAGCTAAATTATCTGATTTTATTTTTTAACCTACATTGAATGATGGAGGCAATAATGAGGTCTCCTCAAGAGGACAGAATATTATTTTCTTGCCAATGTCACCAAGGCTTTCTTGGGATGGCTGGAAGACACTGTGGTGAGGACAGAAGTGAAACGTTGTTTATTGCTATTTAGGAAAAGAAAATTATTTCATTCTGGAAGAGTTTTGATGCCAATTTTGCATCAGAAGTTTGTGAAACCATAGTTTCACTGTAGCAGAAGTTTGATTGTTCTCGAGTGAGGTTCCCACAGTACAGAAATCTCACCCAAACGACACAGTCTGAGGGTGGTGCTAAGGCAGGTTCCAATCATTGCCTCCTGTTTCTGCACACTGTTATTTATTCTTTGGAGCTAGAAGTCCTGTGGTGACATTGCTGGCTCCTCACAGCCAGTGAAGGCCTGCTCAACTCATTCTTTTTCCAACCTGGAGTGGCTGGAGCATTCCATGCTTTCCTTCACTGCACCTCTCAGGATCTACTTTGCTGGATTAAGGAAGCACTCCAGCCTCCTCACAGCAAAAATTCTCAATTATGCCACATCTCCTTATTGCCCTTCTTTACATCTGTAATGTGCTGGATTCATCTCTCCTCTGAAGGAGTACCTGTGCTGTCCAGATGGAACCACCTTCCAGATAAAATAATTGCTGATCTATATAACACAGTCCTGTTTTGCCATCTTGCCTTACACAAAGACATTCTCTTTGCAGAAGCACATCTCAGACTCATCTCAATCCCCTGGTTTTAATGCTCCAACAGCTTCTTGTCACTTCCAACTGATTTCAAATCTTAAACCAAAAAAACTAATTAGTCCTGAGATGCATGACCTTGCATTCTGTAATGCTAAATTACATCCCATTTTTTTATGTCATCACATTTCAAAATCCTAATTCCTCCTGTCTGATAATTTTATCCTCCTCCAGCTGTGTGTGAGGTACTACCTATAACAGCACATTCCTTGTTTTTATGTCAGGAGCAGCAGTGAAATAAACTAAAATTTCAAAAATTATCATTTAACCTCAGTTAGGATTCCTCCAGCCTGGTCCAGTAGAAAGGTATAAAAAAAGCTTACAATGCCCAGGGTAGTCCTAGACTCACACATTCAGCTTATTTGTCTGTAGCAATGCTATTAAACTTGAGCTAAATTTACTACACTATGTTCTCCAAACCAGTCACAGAGTCCTGGAATGATTTTCCTCTTGGGTTGGAAGGGACCTTAAAGCCCATCCTTAAAGGGCAGAGACACCTTCCACTAAACCAGGCTGCTCATCCCTGGGCACTGCATTTCAAGCACACAAATAATCTTTTGGTATCATCCAGGTAAACAGTGCATCCATGTACCAATTCCCTTGTAAAGCCTGTCTTTTAGGATCTATGGTAGTATTTCCAAAAACCTACACTTTAATTTAAACCTCTTCAGCTTTAGCAATCAACATTAAAAGATTCAGTAGCGAATAAAAGAATTTATAGGCTGTTGGACCAATCCTCCATGATTCAATTCCACATTTTACAATACTTAAAGTGTCAATTATGTGATTTAGTATCTTAGATAAAAAGTCAGTGCACTAACATGCTGGTACTAATTAAACAGGGCAATTATAAAATAGAACCTGACTTCCAGTCCTGGCAAACTGACAGTGTTTCACAGGTGAGAAGGTGAAAATGAGAAACACAAAAACAAGAGGAGTTGCTCTAAAACCCTTCATTTAACAAGCTCCACTTAACTTCCCCAAACTTGCCATTACTGTTTTGATATGATTTTGAATAAACTAGAATCAGTACCTCACAAGTACCTTTACTAGTTACTACAAAGTTAGATTTTTGCCTTATTGAATTTTGGGAGAATTCCAAAATACTACTGAAGCACACACTGAGCAGAAATGCTGGCTCTTACCCCGAGTTTGCAAGTTTAATTTTTATATACATATAGCAAGTATATTCATATACAGACCTAGTGAAAGATCCTATCCTCTTTCTGCTGCCACATTTAGGGAGTTGATCTGCATTACACCTAATAACAACAGTTATTTTCCTTCACAGTGCAAAAAAATCAGTGTACAAATATGAGGGCAACAGGTAACTCACTGTGGACAGCAGCTGAGAGTGCTTGGTCAGGAAAGAAGCCCTGGAAACTTGAAAGCATTAGGTCTGTCCCTTGTTTTATAGAACAATGAGTTGGTGCTATACAATCTTTGGGATATGATCAAAAAGGCTGTTAAAGCACAGAAACATAACTCAAGTCCTTTTCAAGGTGATTTTGATGAACCCCAGTGGACCAGACTATCATAAAGCTTATTACTAATTGAACAGGGATGTGGCAATGAGGAGTATAATTTATGCACCATGACTGCTTCCCTCTGCTGGTGCACAGTGCATTTATGTTGGAGTGAAAGAGATGTCACCCACAGCAACAAACTTAAACTTTCCTGAGAGAATGCTGAGATTTAAAAAATTTTAAAAATTTTAAAAAGAGGGAAAAAACCCAGACAGAAACAAACAAAATAAAAATAAAAAAATTAGAAGAAACAAAAACCCCCACTAACAACAACAAAAAAACACCAACCTCTCATCATTTTGTAATACCTTTACTCATTCTCAAAAAGAAGAGACTTGAATACATGAAAATCATAGAAACACAGAGTGGTTTGGGTTGGAAAGGATCATGGAAAGGACCTTAAAGCCCCTCCAGTCCCACCTCTGCCATGGCAGGGACACCNGGTGGTTTGGGATCCTTTTGGGAAAGGATCTTGGAAAGGACCTTAAAGGACCTTAAAGCCCGTCCAGTGCCACCCCTGCCATGGCAGGGACACCTTCCACTGCCCCAGGGTGCTCCAACCCCATCCAACCTGGCCTGGGACACTTCCAGGGATCCAGGGGCAGCCCAGCTGCTCTGAACAGATACATTCCCTGTCTACCAGGGAATCTAGTTTATTTAAAATATTGTTTGATTTTTCAGTTAACTCAGCAAATTTCTAGACTCCTACGAAGGTCACATAATTCTATCCACTAATCCACTATTTTCTACAGCAGCATAAAAAAAGCCTTTACTTGTTTCCAGTGAGCTTTGTGGACTTCATGTACTCCAACAGAAAAAAGTTTCTAGGAAATACAGGAAGCAGTTTACTGAATGACCCATTTTTTACATTTTTAAATTATTATTATTAAGTTTTTAAACTGTGTTCCTTTTCTATGTGACTTTTAAAAACCCATGATCTGCCTGAAACCCTGCACACCACAGGAATATAAGGAGACTTCATTAAACTATAATATTCTTATTTTAATCTTTAAATTATTAAATTTGCTGCCACTCAGTACCAGCATTTTGAGGCAATTATAAAGTGTTTTCTAAGAGTTTTAAATCTTTTTGACTAAGATATCAATCACAGGCCTTTCCTAAAAATGTCCCCTGGCATGGATATTCATCCTTTTTCCTTATGCCAGAGGTGAAAACTATATACCCAGCTGAATATGCAATTTCCCATTACTTGTATTATCATAGCACCCCAGAGACCTGAGTGAGGGCCAGAATGTGATCAAATGCAGGTTATTGAGGTAAATCCTTCACTTCTTTGGGGTCTCTATTACACTGCAAGCTCTGGAGCCCACAGTAATGATCCCCTGGATGGATGAGATGCTGGCAGTGTGCTGGGGGAGCAGCAGTTTATGGTCAATGCAAGGAGTCCAAGATCTGCTGCAAACACTGATTTACCTGCTTGTGAAAAATGTGTATTTTATGATTGGCTTTTTGCAAGTATTAAAATGAATATTGTATGTGTTATGTTAGAAAGTTATGCTGTATTAATTTTCTGAAGTAGTGTGTTAAATATAGTTTTAAGTTATAACATAATGTTAAAATAGAAACTATGCTATGTAAAATACTTTTTTTAAGAAAGGACTCGCACCAGATAGCAGCCACAGGACACCTAAATCTTTCAGAGAAAGAGAATTTATTGCTCCCTTATCAGCAGAAAACTAACTTCTTCCCACCTCACTCAGCCCTGAAGACACCCTTAGGATTCAGAGGAAGAAGTTGACACTGACCAGACAGAATCCTGTGTTTGAATGGAATTTATGCATCATGTATGAGATGTATGAATATGCAACAGGTTATTGCTTTTAAGGGTTAATCCTCTGTTAATGTGTGTCCTTTTTCGGGCTGTGTTGCCCAGAAAGAGGTACCTGGACTGTCCGTATCTCTTTGGTTTTATTGTCTTGTATTGTCCTAATCTCAATTGTTCAAATTTTATTACTCTAATTATATTACTATTGCTATAACCATTTTATTACAATTAAACTTTTAAAAATTTTAAAAACAAGTGATTGGCATTTTTCACACTGCTGAAACTCTGCTTTGCTGTGTCTGAGCCAAGGGCCACTGCCAGCAACCCTTGGGAGAGGGGGACTCTTTGGAGGGGAAAGCTGAAGGACTATAAACCATCTAACTTTTCCTGTAATTTGATTCCTGAAACACAGTTTAGAAGCTGCACTGGCCAATAACGATACCCAAGGCATTTGAACATAACTTTGCTTTCTTTTTTAGGTTATATCCTTGTGCTGGAGACACAGGGAAAAGATCTCTGGGAATCAGACATCGTGTACACATGCCAGAGCACTTCTTTGCTGCAGTTCCACCCCAATACACAAGATCTAGGTTGGTAGGATACATTCAGGGGGTAATCCCTGCCCTGCTTTTAACAGCCTGGTACCTTAATTCCCCATTTCAGAACTCCCCAAGTTTACACCTCCTTATTCCCAGGCAATTAAAGAAGCAGTTGGCATAGATTCACCCACTTCTGACCTGCCTGCTCACCAGCAAGCCAGTCCCATTCAGGAAGGGGTCACAGGCTTTTAAATCCAAATTAAATTCCAGCTGTTTGCTTTGATTCCTTCTGACTTGACTCCTTCATGGCACTGTGAGGCAGATTACAGACACTGACAACTACAGATTAAGAAAAATAAAGAGCAATTCAAGCCTGAAGATTTGTCCATCTCCTGTCCTCACACAGACCACACAGTCTTTACCTAATTCAGGTCATCAGGTGTTTTCATTACTCCTCAAAACGATCACACTGCTGTTGTCACCCAAATATCACACTTGCTTGGCCTGAAAGATCCAAAAGCCTTAACAAAACCTGGACTGAAAGTCTGAACCACCATTAACTTCACCCTGCCACCTATAAAGAGAGAGAGCGTTCAGGGATGATGGTTAATTCTTCTGCTGCCCTGGAAAACGACAAAGTAATGGATCTCTAACTCCTTCTGAGATCTCAGATCGTCAACATAAAGTTTAAATCTCATTTTCAATCCAAAAACTGCTTTTTAAGGAAAGAATTGCTGTTTCTTTTCTTCCTCCTTAAGGTATAAAACACAGCATTCAAATAAATCAAATGCTCTGATCCTGTATCATTAATTTATTTCAGACAGGATTTTTTTGGCAACAAGAAATAGAGCAGGGATTTCCACCTGTGAACATTTTTGCAGACTCCAAAACTTCCTGGCAGTTAACCACAGAATCATGGAATTGTTTGAGTTGGAAGGGACCTTAAAAATCATCTTGTTCCCTCCCCTGCCATGGGCAGGGACACCTTCCACTATCCCAGGCTGCTCCAAGCCCTGTCCAGCCTGGCCTTGGGCACTGCCAGGGATCCAGGGGCAGCCCCAGCTGCTCTGGGCACCCTGTGCCAGGGCCTCAGCACCCTCACAGGGAAGAAATTCCTTCTAATACGTAATCTAAAATTACTGACTTTATATTGAAGTCATTCCCCTTGTCCTGTCACTCCACCCCTTGTCCCCAGTCCCTCTCCAGCTCTCCTGGAGCCCCTCAGGCACTGGAAGGGGCTCTGAGGCCTCCATGGAGGCTGTTCTTGCTCAGGCTGCACAAACCCAGCTCTCTCAGCCTGTCTTTATAAGAGATGTTCCAGCCCTTTAAGCAGTTTGGTGGCCTCCTCTGGACTCTGTCCAACAGCTCCATGTCCTTCCTACACTGGGGACCCCGGTGTCCCTCCCCAGCTGTGCCACAGTCCCTGTGCCCTTCGCTGTGCAAGGTGCCAGCTGCTCACGGCCTCTCTGGGCTCCACCAGAGCCAGCCTGCCCTGGGTGGATCCCAGCAGCTCCTCTGGCTCCACACACACAAAGCCCTGCTTTGGAGAACCCCAACGAGGATTTTGGAGCCCTGCTCAGGCTGAGAACAGGGACAGCAGGAGAGCTCATTCCCCGTGCCAGGCTGGAATTCCCAGGCACAGGCTGCTGCCACGTTCACACTCACACTCACCAGTGAGCAAACTGAACACCCATGACTATAAAGCCTTCACTACAATTGAAGTTTAAAATTCCCTGAAAGGCAAACAACACTGAAACACTTTCTTAATGTGGGGTTGCAGGATAGACACATCAACAAACAATTCAAATGCATCTTGATGTGAGTGCATTAAAATAATGGATAAGATCTATCAATTAGCAGGTCAAGCATTTCCCTCTCAAATTCTACCTTGGAAAAGAAAGCTATATAGAAGAATAATCATATTACTCTTCCAGAAAAAAGCAGTATTTCTGGAAAAGACAATGTTTTGTTGGTCAGTACTTTACCATCACTTTAGATTATGTGAGAAAGACTTTAAGTGTTATTTTATAGACCTTTTAATACAATTTTCTAGCATTAAGGATAATGCTGCATTACTTTTACTAAAGAAACTTAAATACTGAGAGACTTTCAGTTTGGGCTTGTTTGCAGACCTCCCTAACATTGAACACAGGAAGAGTTAACCAAGCAAGTAAATGAAAGTAGGAGCAGATATACACGTGGAAAGACAAGAGTTTGAAGACCTCACTTGGCAGCTGCTCAATGTATTAGGAAAATGTGCTTTAGCTCCAGCAGTGGCCTCTGATAATGGAGTTTCTGAAAAAAAAATTCAACACTACTTTTAAAACTCTGGGTTGAATTCATGCTGCTTGAAAAGATTGTCTTCCTCTGACACAACTGCATTGTCTCTCCTTCCTATCCCTGCTGTACTAAACTGACCATGAGCTGTGTGACCTCCCCTCCTTTGTCACCAGCAGCTCTGGGTTTCATCTCTCAGACTCTTTCATGTTTTCTTCTGGTAGTAGCAGCACAGAGTTCAAATCAAGATGTAGGAACAGAAAGCAATGTTTGTGCTTTCTCTGCTCATTTTCCCTTTTAACTGATAACCCTAGGTGGAAAGAAAAAAAAAAAAAAAAAAAAACTGA